>CAUYLG010048841.1:0-92817 GCA_963573385.1 Cacajao melanocephalus
CTGCATTCTAGCCTGGGCAGTAGAACAAGAATCCTGTTCTCTCTCCCTCTTTTTCTTCCTCTTTCTTTCTCTCGTACATTCTTTTTTTTTTCTTTCTTTCACTCTCACTTTCTTTCCTCTCTTTTTCTTTCTTTCAAAAAAAATAAAAAATAAAAATAAAAAAAAATAAAGTAAAAAGGTTTTGCTATGGATATCATCCAATATTTGGTCCATTACCAGAATATAAAATCATACAGTTAACATCTAGATTTTTAAAAACTTAATTTAAATAACTACATCGCTTTGCTAGAAACCATCACTCCAATAATCTCAATTATCTAAAACATCATTAATAAGTTGAAAGTATATGAAATAGGAAGACACACCTTTCAGTGATTAAAACAGATGTCATAAAATGTATTTACTGAAGCTGATGTACTTTACTTAGTTAAAAATTTCTCAAAGTCTCACTCAGAGCCTATTTACTCCTATTTTAAGCATGATTGCAATCAACTTAGCTAAATCACTCTTCAGCTAAAGGAAAAATAAACAGCAAAGTGTAAAGAGGTATGTATTAGTCTATTCTCTTACTACCATGAAGGACTATGAGACTATGTAATTTATGAAGAAAAGAGATTTAATTGACTTATAGTTCCACAGGCTGTATAGGAAGCATGGTTGGAGAGGCCTCAGGAAACTCACAATAATGTCAGAAGGGCAAAGGGGAAGCAAGCACCTTCTTCACATAGCAGTGCAGGAGAAAGGAAGTAAAGTACAAAGTGTTACACACTTTGAAACAACTAGATTTCTTGAGAACTCACTATCATGAGAACAGCAATAATGAAATCTGCCCCCATGATTCAATCACCTCCCACCAGGCTCCTTCCCCAACACATGGAGATTACAATTTGAGATGAGATTTGGGTGGGGACACAGAGCCAAACCATATCACCAAGTGTTCATCGACAGAAGAAGGGGTAAACAGAATGTGGTATATTCACAAAGTACTATATTATTCAGTCTTTAAAAAAGAAAATTCTGATACATGATATAATATAAATGAAAGTTCCAGACCTATGCTAAGTGAAATAAGCCAGTCACAAAGGACAAATATTACATGATTCAATTTATATGAGGTACCTAGAGTAATCAAATTTATAGAACCAGAAAGTAGAGTGATGGTTTCCAGGGACTAGGAGAGGGAGAAATGAGGAGGAGTTGGTGTTTGATTGGTACAGCGTTTTAGTTGAGGAAGATGAAAAAATTCTGGATAGTGGTGATATTTGCATAATAATGTGAATGTACTTAATGCCACAGAATTGTATGCCTAAAAATGATTTAAAATGGTAAATTTTATGTTGTGTATACTTTACCAAAATAAAAAACTGTAACACTCAAAAACAAAAGCTTAAAAACATAGATGTCTAGTTTACTGAGTGTAGTCACAAATAGCTTCTTCAAAATATCTGTGTGATATATAGTTCAATATGCTAATAATAATTTTGCATTATAAAATTGATTAAACTGTATTGGTCCTTAGTACTCTGCTGAGAGAAAAAGAGAGAGAGAGAGCATGTGCGTGCAAACATAGACTTTAAAAACATTTATTTGAAATGATTGAAATTAATCCTGGTGCTAACTTAAAGAGGCACATTTTGTATTTTGTAAAATGACCCCATAGGTTTATTACATATAGGTATTTGCCAATACTTGTCAAAGCAACTAATACATCACCCAGAATATGAAACTAATTTTTAAATATTCGTTACATTTGTTACATTTTTAATGGAGAAAATAATCTAGTAGAATTTATTTCTTTCACTTAATTTTATATTAAAGCATTGTCTCAAAGTTTGGGAAAATGCATTTGCTATAATTGTCAGTTGATAATATAATGAAACCAAACCATTTTAGGGGGATATGAGCTAAAGTTTTTCTCTTCTGAATTCTGGTGGAAACCTTCCTTTCAATAAAAATAAAAATGATTTTTGTGTAAACATTAGCCAAGAAAAATGCCCTGAAAGCAATATTCTGGGAAAGGTTCTAAACTCTTGATAAAAAAGCAATCAAAATCAAAATGCCATCTCCCAGGGTCAAGGACCAATGAGTCACCCATTGAGAGGCTCTCTGAGCTTCAGGACACAGCAATGTCCTTTTGAATATAACATCAGGATTTAAAGTTCCACTTGGGTACTTGTGAGGCCGATGTAGCTGTACCAAAGTTTTTTTTTCATTTATAGTATTTGCTTTTTTCTCTTCTAACAGAAATTGTTAGGATGACATTTTGCAGCCATGGGTTGGTTATAGAGGGAAAACACAATTCAGGGTTTAAGGCATTAAGAAAACTTTTAATATCACTATTGCAGAAATTCAGTACTGTTTAGTTTGCTCCTTTACTTATTTAAGGATTTAAGAAAATGTCTAGGTCCATTGTTAAAATTATAGCCTAGTGGGCTGGGCACAGTGGCTCACGCCTGTAATCCTAGCACTTTGGGAAGCCGAGGTGGGTGGATCACCCGAGGTCAGGAGTTCAAGACCAGCCTGGCCAACATGGTGAAACCCTGTCTCTACTAAAAATACAAAAATTAGCCAGGCATGGTGGCAGGCACCTGTAGTCCCAGCTACTCAGGAGGCTGAAGCAAGAGAATCGCTTGAACCCTGGAGGTGGAAGTTTTAGTGAGCCAAGATCGTACCACTGAACTCCAGCCTGGGAGACAGAGCAAGAATCCAACCCAAAATAAATAAACAAAATTATAGTATAGTGGAAATGGAAGCTAAAGTAGTAAAATATACAAATACTGACTGTTTCTAAGAGGGTTAAATTAATATGCACTTAATGACTTAAATCAGAAAAGTACAAAAAAATTGTAATTGTCCATGGAGAGAGTCCTGAAGAAATAATGAAGATTTAATTTGTAAAAAAGGAATAAAAAAAATCTTGGACTTAGAAACCTGACAGCTTTCTCTCTGTCTGCATCACCTAATACTTCCTGAATATTTAGTCTCTCCATTTGTATATCTGTAAAATGGGAATGATATTGACTCTACAGAGTTGCTATAATGATTAAAGTTAATATATGTAAGTGACTGTCAGAAGCCAGCCCTTAATAAATGGTCACTATTACTGCAATCTCTTCCTATGAACATAATGCTATAATACATTAGCTGGATGTCCCAGAACTGGAATTCTGCCTGCATAACGGCTACCCAGACTACTGAAGATGTGTCAGATACTGCTTTTGGAATCACCCATATGGAGAAAAAACAACAATTCCCTTTTTATCACCTCTGAAACAACTTCCTTCAGGATCCCAAGGTGCAGGATCCTAAACCCATAAAATACTTTCCAACTAAACCAACAGCTTCTGAAAGAGCCAGTCAAAAGCATGGATGCTATCTTCTGAAATCATCCTAGTCAGGGTCTGAAATGGAAGGTGCAAGTAAAAAAAAAAAGTATGATATCATTGCAAGTAACTGCCACCACATCTGAAAGGAAACTGTGAAAGGAACTGAAGCTGTGTTTGCATCAAGGTCAAAAGAAGGGAGAAAGGCTTCTGGGGCACTGCTTTGCCCTCTGGGATGAGCACCTTAGCCACTGCTTCCTTCCCTTCTCCACCGTCTGGCATGGACCGCAGGGCATAGGCTCATAACAGCATCCCTGTGAAAGGTGAATAGGCCAGGCCTTCATCTGGATACCTGCGCCTGCCAAAAGTAAAGACTGAATTTTTCACTCTTTAATTGGATATTCAGAGTTCAAGCCATGTGAATAAGAACTTAAGTAAGAATGTTTACAGGGTAAGGACATATGATGGGCTCCCAATTATTATGCCCATTTTCTAGATTTTGAGGTGAAAATGAAAAGTGAAATCCTTCAAGAGGACTTTTTTTTTTAACCTGGAATTCAGATATGTTAATAAAAAAAAAGATACGTTTCTTCTGGCTTAGGTGAATTCTTTCAAAGGGTCTTTTTCTCTGCAGTTGTTTATAATCTCCTTCCTAACATTAGAATAGAAATACCTAATCTAGCTTGTTTATCTCCATTTCCAGCTCCCTGCATAGACATATTCACTGTTTACTGTGTAATTTCTGAATGAATGCGTCCTGATTCCAAGTTGTATTACGGTGCTACCGACCCTATCCAAGAAGAGAAACTGTCCTTATAGGTTATCTCTGGGTCTTAACATACTTACAAATCTAGGAAGATGCTTTCTATATAAAGAATTTGAAAGCTTCCCATATATTATTTCATGAACCCTTACCAGCAGGATGCTTAAGAGCACAAAGTATAATACATTAGTCTGATATCACACTAAAGAGGCAGAGACCTAAGAAGGTAATGTGATTTGGCCATCTTTAATCACTGAAACCATGAATGAAATAACAAGAGGAAAAAACAGTCATTAGCCATGTAGCTAGAAGCAAAGTTAAAGAGGATGCCCTTTCTTGCTGTGAGAGCCTCAGAAAATTAGGAACACTGCAGAAAACTACAGGGCAAATGGTGTTTATGTCAAAAAACATTTAAAAAAATCTGACTGGGCCATTTCTTTTCTTGTTTTCTTTAATTTTGGTTTAAAAAATGCCTCCCATTTACCATCTTAACAATTCTTAAGTGTACCATTCAGTAGTGTTAATTATATCACATTGTGTATGAGCAACAACCAGAACTTTTTCATCTTGTAAAACTAAAACCGTACCCATTAAACAACGCCTATTTTCCATCCACTGCAGCACTAGCAATGGCCATTCTGCTTTCTATTTCTTCAAATTTAATTATTTGAGATACCTCATATAAGTGGAATCATACAGTTTTTTTTTTTGTGACTGGTTTGTTTCACTTAGCATAATATTCTCAAGGTTCATTCATTGGGTAAGTTCATTTTAAGATCAGTTTCTACCTACATCATTTAAAGCTTTAAGGATGTCAATTAAAGTGAACTGACATGATCTCAATCTCATCAGAACAAAATACAAATCTCAAATACTTAGGATTAAAGAAGAATTTGCAAAGCAAGCACAAAGTTTACAGCAGGTTAACAAAACTAAAGAAAATTAATCCCAGTTACTTGAGAGATTAAGTGAAACAATGAATTAGTTTTGCATTGCCTATGAGATTAAGCAGGAAAGAACATTGGACTGGATGCCAAATGACCTGAGTTCAAGATCTAGTTCTCCAATTAACCAGAAGACTGAAATTTAGCAAGTTATTGAATGTTTCTGAGCCTTGAGACCCCATCTTAAAAGACTGTTGATGAAAAACTAAGATAAAATAGATGCTATATCTTTGTAATACATAATGTGCTTTATAAGTGAAAGAAAAATTATTTTTAATTTTTAAGTGTTATTGCTTAATGAGTTCAGAATTTCAGTTTTGCAAGATGAAAAATGTCCTGTGGATGAATAACAGTGAAGGCTGTACAACAATGTGAATGTACATAATGCCACTGATCTGCAAATAAAAATGATTAAAATGGTACATTTTATATTACATATATGTGCAACTATTAAAAATACGACAATATTTCAGTCTTAAAAAGCAATTGCTGAATCAGATGAAATATGTTAGAAGTAGCAAATCACATTCTTTTTCTATTTAGATTTTGAATTGCTATTTTTTGCTCTCCCCTACCCAAAATACTGTCAACACCACTAACACACACAAAATTAAGTGGCCTAATTTTACTCATCTTGGTATTCTCATACATATTTTTAAAGGCTCCAAATGCATTAATATAGAATTCCTTTCATTTTCAGGAGGCAATTATTGATCTTACCATTTAATATGTAAGAAAATAGAAGCACAAAGGTGCTAAGTGACTTGTTCCACTTCAGAAATCCAGACTGCCAGTTATGACTCAAAAACCGTAAGGCCCATTTTAATATGTACATTAGAGGTACAGGGGCTGCAGCTATATGTATGATTTTCAAAACTTAAGCAGATTGACTTGGTTAAGTAAATTCTTGTACTCATAAAGTCTGTGACTTAAGATCCAGGAGCATGCACACACATTCTCACACACACACACATACACCCACTAACTGTACTCTAAAATATTTTCATATATATTCATTGAACAATTAGGACCTAAAAAGATGAGCCATGTTTAAGTTACTATATGCATTAATCACATACCTTTAGTTTTGAGCAACATTTTGCAAAGTGTTTGTCCTTACATTTCTAGGCTTTTAAGTCCAGCAGCTTTCTCCTTTTATAGTCATTTATTTGATCAACATTTTGTAAGGAAATGCTATTGCCAAATATTATTGTATGCCCCATTAAATTGCTTAAATGGCCCTTAGATTAATTGTTTGTTAATATAAAATGTCTGAATTGTAAGCTTGCTTTTGGGAGAAACATGTTGCTCAAAAAATTTCAAGAACTCTGTCCTGAGGGTCATTTTAGCATCTTGACTTCAGGAACTGCCCAGGTAATCCTAACCTGTGTGTAGTTAACAGAACGATGACAGCCTGCAGTCTGCATATCTTCTATTGCAGAAGGCTCTATAATTACATTGACATATGAGGAAAATAAATTCCATCTACTGGCATGCTAAAATATTGTTCTTAATCCAATAGCCTTGGAAATAACATTCAGGTCCTAAATTGAAATTTGTTCCTGCTGTATTTACCTTTCAGTAAATATCCTGTCTGCTAAGAAACTACTAAGTCCTTGAAGGCAATTAAACAATAAATAAATAAAAGTTTGTAAGAAATGAAAGTAAAGACCAGAAACATGCTATGGATAGAGGATAGTAAAGTATATATAGGAATAGGTGAGATTTGATTTGTTCAGTTGGCCAAGAATTCACTAGGTTGACTCTTAACTCATTCATTGAGAACTTAGTACATGTTAAGCATTGTCCTAAATGTTTCACACTAATTATTCCATTTAATTCACACAATAATTTTATGAATTATTTCTACTCTCATTTTTAGGTAAGAAAAAAGACATTCAAAGAGGCTAAGTAACATACCCCAAATCATATACTATCTTAGAGTGAAAAAAATATCTTAAAGGTCATTGAACTTAAATCCTGTGTCAATGCGAATGTCTGGAAGATAGCTATGAGATTCTCTGTAGACACTTCTACTAAAGAGGATGAGTTTATTACTATTTAAAAAAATCACATTGATAAAAGTTTCTTTTCTTACTTTCAGTTTGCCAAAACCTTCATCCCTCTAAATTGTATTCTCTGGTTGCTTTAATTGAGAACTCCAGAGATCCCCCTCCTTCATGTATTTGAAGAAATAAGGCTATATTCTCATCTGCTGTGGCTTCTAGAACCTTCAGAGTTATGACCTGGTAATGTCCTTCTGCACAACCCCAATCCTTCAGTCCCATCCTCCTCTTTAGAAATCACTAAAGAAGCTCTCCAGAGTTTTCGTGGAAACTTTAATCCCAGAGTGAAGCACCATGTTACAGACAGGTTCTGCCCGCTTCAGAATCAGCAGGACAATCACACTGCTTACTCTACAAACTGTATCTGGTGATGAAGCCCAGTATGCATTACACATTTTTGCTGCCATGTCACACTACTGACTTACAGTCAGTTACCGCCAGTTGACTACTTGCCCTGGGTCTTTTTCTCACAAACCATAGTTAAGACTGGTTTCTGTCGACCTGCTCTTACATAGTTACTTTTTTGATATTTCAAATTTTTTTTTTAGTATGAATCTTGTTGAAGCTAATCAGAATAGGGCCAATTAATATTTAAGTTTATAAATCTTTTTAAAATTTAGGTCTGTTACCTAATTTATCCAGTATTCCAGTTGTTACAATCAGCCTTGTAGCAGCTGGAAGTTTTCTCCACAGTGAGAGAGAACTTAGTTAGTACACAGCATCATGAGACTGGGCAGGAAGAATTCCATGGAACACTTCTCATTCTAGGACATGAGGACAGTCCAGGGCTAAAGAACTTAAGCCTAGAGAGAAATGTCTGGTGATACAAGCTTGTCCAGAGCTTAGACTTGGGCAAGTAAATGCACGATGAAGTCCAATCTGGTTGAAGCTTCCCTGTGTTTCTGGGAAATCTGCTTTTGGATTTCCTATTATCTCTGTCCATATATATTAGACTCTGTTTCCTCTGCTGGATCAAACTCTTGGTGGTCATTGTTCTCCCTGGATAAGGATATTCTCCCAATCACTTGTTACTATGTCTGCCTGGCTAACATCTCCACCAACGGGAAGATTCTACCACTTTCTCTGGGTACCTCATGTCAGCCCAGCTGCATCAGAGAAGTTGAGTGCTAGACACAATAAGTTAACTATTAAAGTAGCTTTCATTACTCTCCCTCTTCACAATCTATGGTTAGACTGCTTCTGGAGCCTAAGCAGAGCTAAGCCTCAAATGGAAGGACAGAAAATTTGAGAGTCTTCAACTGAGGTGAAGCAAGAAATAAAGGAGCTTACAGAGGCAGAGAACCAGGCAGTCCCTGCCAGAGACCCTGTTAGCAAAGTAAATGAGGTTAATTAGACATGATGTAATGGTAGAAAGAGCTACATTTATTGACTACTTACTCTGTGATACATATGCTACATATATTATCCTACTGAATTCTGAAAACAAAGAATATGAGGTTAATACTGTACTCATCTCAATTTTAGAGCTGGGAAAATAGCACCTCAGAGGGTATTTAGAGGTTCCCCTGGAGCTAATTGGTAAGTAGCAGAGCCATAGTTTAAACCAAGACTGTCCATGACATGAATCCCCCAGCAGTTTTACAGATATAACACCTGATCATACTTGAAATACCAACTTACAGATAACTAGAATGCAAATTTAAAAACCAAAGCAATATTAAAAATAGCATACAGTTTTTTCTGAAGGCACGGTCCAATCTAAAATTTCTTCAAAGCCTTTGTTATGATTAGTAATCATTAAGTATATAAATATAGAAATAAGAAATGTGATTGCACATATAATGCCATAATGGCTAAAAATTGTTCCTTGAAACAAATTCTTATTTTATTTTGTTCAATTATCATGTGCCTCATTCAAAAAATATGGAATGCCAAGATAGTCTTTATTAAAATGTAATACTATCATCCCTTTGTTCGAATTAACTTGTTTCAGTTAGCACTTCTTGAAGGATTTTGAAAAAAAGGAGCTGATTTGACTACTCTTTTTGGGTTCTTTTGCTCTTAGATCAACAAAGCAGCAGCTTTTGTGCAAGGGCACAGTCTCTGTATACTTATTTTGTCATTTGATAGGCAACAAATATTTACTGGACATTCACTATAGGCCAGCGTACCAGAAAAGATCCAGAGAAGATCCTGCCCTTGAAGAGCTTATATTCTACCCATTTGAGAAATAAAAATATATAAACAATAGTTATTCATAAGCACTAGATAATTTATATGTGCTATAAGACAAAATAATTGTTAGAAAAATGATAAAAATGGAGTAGACTGAATTCGCTAGCATGATCAGGGAATGTCTCCTGAGGATAAGGTGTCACACTGGAGACTAGGAAGGAGTAAAAGAAGGAAGCCTAGTGATGATCTGGAGGAAGATGCCAACAAAATCTCCAAGACAAGAAGTTAGGAGGGTATGAGGGCCAGAAAGAATGGATAGGATTAGTGAGAAAGGAAAAGCTGGAAGGAGCTGAGGTCAGAAAAAATAGACAGAAACCAGTAAGTTTAGTAAGTTACAGTAGAGGGTTTTATTTTTTACTTATTTATTTTTGAGACAGGGTCTTGCTCTGATGTCCAGGCTGGAGTGCACTGGTGTGCCCAGGCTGGAGTGCAGAGCTTGCTGCAGCCTTGAACTGGACTCACACAATCATCCTGCCTCAGCCTCCTAAGTAGCTGGGACTACAGGTGTGGAGGGTTTTATATAAGCAAATGATGTACCTAATTTACACTTCTGAAAGATACTCTGTATTGAGGGTCAAAAGTGAAGGCAGGGAAACTGGTTTGAAGACCAGTGGAAATATTCATGTGGGAGATGGCAGTGACTAGATTAGGAATGTAACAGTGGCAGCAGAGAAAAGTTGAAGGATTGTAGAAGTATTTTAGAGAAATATTCCACAGAATATACTCTTTGAATGGTTTCAGGATTTGAGTAAAAAGTAAAAATGAAGAATCACTCCTAGGTTTTAGGCTTGGGAAACTAATAAGTAATGATACAAAGTACTTAGATGGGGAAAGCTTGATGAGAAACACATTTGGCAATGGATGGTGATATTCACAGAATTATTTGGATCATGTTAAGTTTAAGATTTCTATAGGAAATTCAAATGCTTATGATGGGAAGGTAGTGGGATATATGAGGATAGGGTCCAGCAAAGAGCTCTGGGCTAATGATTTAAACTGGGCAGTCATTAGCATGTTGATGGTATTTTAAGTGATTGGATTAGATATTTTCACCTAAGGTAAAAATGTAATGATAGAAAAAAAAGAGTCAAGATCTGAGCCCAGGGTACTCAAAGATTTCTTTAGATGTCAATAAAAGGCTACAGCTCACAAAGATAACTTTATGGAGGCATGTAGTGAAGGAAGTGAAAGAAGAGAAGTAAGGTTAGTGTGGTTAGGAATAATGTCAGCAAGATGGCAGAATAGGACGCTCCAGACTCTCCTTTCTTTCATGAAGATACTGACTCAACAATACATGGACCAATTTCCTCTATGAGAAATCCTACTCTTCAGGTGAACATGAAATGTGCCACATCAAAGCCAGTAGGAAGATTTTTTGGGATCATCTCACCAGAGTCCCTCCTTCCATCAGAGTCATGAAATTGGGAAGAAACTTTGAGCTCCCAGATTCTCCCTAGGGAGAGAAAGAGGAGACTAGACTGCATGTCCAACATTCTGAATTTTGGAGAAGGCTGCCTAGGGGACTGGCTTTTGTCTCATCTGTACAAGAGAGCTAATGAGGCCAAGAGTATTCTAAACATCTGGTGGTCACTGAAAACAAAACTACTGGGCAACTTGCTGCCTCTTCAGAGGGACTGAGGTACAGCTGACAGAAGCCAACACAGTTTAGCAGCCTTTCCCTCAGAAAGGGAAGGGAAAAGTAAAGTATGCCTCCATCCTACTTTTTGATGGGATACCCAAGGGGTTAGTTTCTGTATATCCTGGCTTTGGAGACTGATATGACCTGGCGTATTCTAGATGCCTGGGAAGCTCTGAGAATATAAAATAGCAGGTGGTTTGCTGCTTCTTCAGAGGACTCACAGTACAGCAGTCAGGCATCAGAGGGAGTCAGAGATTAAAAGCTCCTGAAAAAATCTACTAAATCTTTCCAATTAGATATGCACAGGTCCAGAGAAGACACATCCACAGAAAAGGTTTGAGAGTCTTCCAGAAACCCTAGTTAGGCTAAATGATGAATATCTTTTCCTTTACAAACTCAGTCTGTAAAGATTATGAGAGGTAGATTTTTTCAAGTGCATAAATATCAACACAAAGGTACAAGAAATATGAATGAATGGGAAAAATGATCAAATCAAAGGAATAAAATTTCTAGAAACCAACCTCAAAGAAACAGAGATATGTGAATTACCTGACAAAGAATTAAAAATAACCATCATAAAGATGTTCATTAGTTCAGGACAACAATACATACAAAAAATAAAAACTTCATCAAAGGTAGAAAATATTTTTAAATAACAGAAATTTTGGAGCTGAAGAATGCAATAACTGAACTGAAAAACTCCACTGGAGTTATTCAACAGCGACTTGATCAAGCAGAAAAATATTGCAAACTTAAGGATAGATCATTTGAAATTATCCAGTCAGAGGAACAACAACAACAACAAAAAAGAATAAAACAGAAAGAAGAAATCCTTAAGGATTCATGGAAAAGAATTAAGCAGACCAATATACACATTATGAAATTTAAAAGAGGAGAAAAGAGACACAAATGGGGAAGAAAGCCTATTTAAAGAAACAATGGCCAGAAACTTCCCAAATATGAGGAAAGAAACAGGCATTCAGATTCAAGAAGCCCAAATCTGAGGAACCCAAATAAGTCATTATCAAGAGACATTATAATACAATTGCCAAAATCAAAGACAAAGAAAGCAGCAAGAGAAAAGTGACTAGTCACATACAAGGAAAATTCCAGATTATAAGTTAATAAAATTGCCAAAATCAAAGACAAAACAACAAAAGTGACTAGTCACATAAAAGGAAAATTCCAGATTATAAGTAGATTTCTTAGCAGAAAACTTGCAAGACAGAAGGAAGTAGAATAATAATAACCAACCAAGAACACAATATCTGACAAAATTGTCTTTTAAACCTGAAGAAAAGGTAAAGGTTTTCCCAGACTGAAAATAAAAGCCTAGAGAGCTTATCACCATTAGACCTATCTTATAAGAAATGCTAAAAGGAGTCCATTAAGTAGAAATGAAAACATGCTACATAATAATGTGAAAGAACAGGAAATGATGTAACTTAACAGTAAAGGTAAATATAGAGATAAATACAGAATACTATAATCCTCTAATGATACGTAAATCACTTTCAATTCAGGTGTAAGAGTTAAAAGACAAGAATATTAAAAATAACTACAGCTATAAAACTATATTAATGCATAAAAATATAAAAAATATAATTTATGACAGTAACATAATGTATGTGGAGGGAGAAGTAAATATGTAGGGTTTTTGTATGTGATTTAAGTTATTTATTTTCTAATTTAAATAAAGTGTTATAAGATGTTTAAAACGAATGGTAGCCACAAATAAAAAACCTACAGAAGATACAAGAAAAGAGAAAACAATCAAAGAGTATTACTACAAAAAATATCAATAAACTCAAATGAAGATAGCAAGGGTGAAAAAGAGGTATGAAAAAGTTACAAGGCAATAAAAAAACCACAATTAACAACAATAGTCTTTTCCTATACAATTTTTATAAAATGTAAGTAGATTAAACTTCCCAAATAAAAACCCAAAGTGGTGGAATGGATAAAATTAAACAGCAAGAACAAAAATTCATAAGACCTCTGTGCTGTCTACAAGAGATCTGCTTTATACTTGAGAATATACATAGGCTGAAAGTGAATAGAAAAGTATATTCCAGGCAAATGGTAACCAAAAGAGAACAGGAGTGGCCATATTTATAACAGACAAAATAGATTTTAAGTGAAATATCGCTACAAGGGACAAAGAAGGACATTATATGAGTTATATAATTTGATGACTCAAGTCAACCAGGAAGATACAGCAATTAAAAATGTATGCAAACCCAATATCAGAAAACCCAAATATATAAAGCAAACAGTGACAGAACTGAAGGAAGAAATCAACAACATACAATAATAGGAAAAGATTTCACATCCCACTTTTAATAATGGATTAATCATCCAGACAGAAAATCATGAAGGAATTGGACTCCAACTACATTGAAGATAAAATGAACCTAATGAACATATACAGAACATTTCATTTAACAACAGCAGAATACACATTCTTCTCAAACACACATAGAATGTTCTCCAAGACTGACCACCCAGTAGACCCCAAAACAAATCTTAACAAAGTTAAGAATATTGAAATTATACCAAGTATCTTCTTCAACCACAACTAGAAATCAATAGCAGAAAGAAAGCTGGAAAATTCACAAGTGTATAGAAATTAAACAGTGCATCCTTTAACAACCAATTGGTCAAAGAAGAAATCAAAAGGGAATTTTAAAAAATATCTTGAGATTAAAAAGTGGAATTAAAACACAACATTCTAAAACATATGGAATGCAGCAAAAGCAGTACCAAGAGAGAAATTTACGTAATAAATGCCTAAATTAAAAAAGAAAAAACCCTAAATAACCTAATTCTATACCTTAAGGAATTAGAAAAAGAATAGCAAACTGAGCCAAAAGTTAGTAAAATTAAGGAAATCATAAAGATTATCACAGAAATAAATAAAATAGAGAATAGAAAAGGCAATAGAAAAATCAACAACACTAGGAATTTTTTGAAAAGATAAACATAATTGACAAACATTTAGCTAAAGAAAGAAAGAGAGAAGACTCAAATAAACACAATCAAAATTGAAAGAGAAGACATTACAACTCATTCCACAGAAATAGAAAGGATTACAAGACGGTACGATAAACAATTATACCCCAACAAATGGGATAACCCAGAGGAAATGAATAAGTTCTTAGAAACATAAAACCTATCGAGACTGAATCATGAGGAATTAGAAAATGTGAACAGCCCTATAACTAGTAAGGAGATTGATTTAGTTGCTAAAATCTCTCAACAAAGAAAAGCCCAGAACCAGATGGTTTAAAGGTGAATTCTACTAGAATTAATGCCAATCCTTCTCACACTCTTCCACAAAAACTGAAGAGGAGTGAACACTTCTAAATTAATTTTATGAGACCAGCATTACACTGATACCAAAGGCAGACAAAGACACTACAAGAAGAGAAAACTATAGACCAATATTTCTAATAAACATAAATGAATAAATCCTAAATAAAGTATTAGCAAACTGAATTCAACAGCACATTACAAGAATCATACACCATGATTAAGTGGGATATATCCATTGGAGGCAAAGATTATTCAACATATAAAAATCAATTAATGTGATACACCATGTTAACAGAATGAAGGATAAAAGTAACACGATCATATCAATAGATGCAGAAAAGGCATTTGATAAAATTCAACATTGTTTCATGATAAAAAAATGCTCAACAAATTAGGTATAAAAGAAATGTACCTTGACACAATAAAAGCCACATATAATCATACTCAATAGTGAAAGTTTAAGGCTTTCCCTCTAAGATCAGGAAGAAGGCAAGGATGGCCATTCTTACTACTTTTATTTATCATAATACTATATACACCAGCCAGAGTAATTAGGTTTTAAAAAAAAGGTATTTAAATAGAAAAGGAAGAAGCAAAATTATCTCTTCAGATTACATGATTTTATATGTAAAAAACCTATATTCCAAAAAATAAATAAATTTTTTAGAATTAATAAGCAAATGTAGTAAATTACAGGATACAAAATCAACGCTAAAAAAATCAGTTGTGTTTTTATACACTAACAATGAACAGTCTGAAAAGAAAATTAAGAAAACAATCCCACTTACAATATTATCAAAAAGAATGAAATACTTAGGAATAAAAACAAAGAAGATAAATTTTCAATGATCACTGAAAATTGCAAAACATTGCAGAAAGAAATTAAAGAACACACAAACAAATGAAAAGTCATCATATGTTCAAGGACTGGAAGACTTAACACTGCTCAAATGTTACTGCTCCCCAAAGCAATCTACAAATTCAATGCAATCCTTATCAAAATCCCATGGCCTTTTATGTAGAAACAGAAAAAACAATCCTAAATTTATATGGCACCGATAGGACTCCAAAATCCTAAATTTATGTGGAATCCCATAGGACTCAAAAAACCTCATAATTTTGAGGAGTAAAAACAAAGCTGGAGGCCTCACACTTTCTGATTTGAAAACATAGTACAAAGCGTAGTAATCAAAACAATATATTTCTGGCATAAAGACCAATAAAACAGAATAGGACCAGAAATAAAACAACATGTATACCATTAACTTATCTTTGATAAGATGCCAAGAATACACAATGGGGAAGGGTAGTCTCTTTAACAAAGATGCTGGGAAACTGGATATACACATGAAAAATAATGATTTTGGATCCTTATCTTACACAAAAATTAACTCAAAATGAAAAGGACATGAATAGACATTTTTCAAAAGAAGTCATACAAGTGGTCAACAGAGATATATAAACAGAAGTTCAATGTCACTAATTATCAAATGCAAATTAAAAGTGCAATGAGAGATCATCTTACACCAGTTGGAATGATTATTGTTAAAAAGACAAAAAAACAATAGATGTTGGCAAGGATGCAGAGAAAAGGGAAGTCTTATACATTGTTGGTGGGAATGTAAATTAGTACAACCTTTATGGAAAATAGTATGGTTATTTCTCAGGTAACTAAAAATAGAACTACCGTTTGATCCTGCAATCCCACTACTGGTCATCTACCCAAAGGAAAATAATTCAATACAAAAAAGACACCTGCAATCCTATGTTTATCTCTGCACTATTCACAATAGCCACGATATGGAATCAAACTAAGTGTACAACAATAGATGATCGGATAAAGAAAATGTGGCATGTATACATAACAGAATACTATAATATTCAGCTATAAAAAATCATACGATCACTTCTTTTGCAGCAACATGAATGGAAGTAGAGGTCACATTATTGTAAGTGAAACAAGCTAGACACAGAAAGACAAATATTGCATGTTCTCACTCATAAGTGGGTGCTAAAATATGTGTACATATGGATGTAGTGAGTGGAATGATAGACAATGGAAACTCAGAAGGTTGAGGGGATAAAAGGGGAGAGATGCAGCGAAATTACAATGCACATTATTTGAGTGATAGATGCCCTAAAAGCCTGGCTTGACCATTATGCAATCTATGTACTTTTATCCCATAAATGTATGTATTATATGCACACACAAACACACACACACACACACACACACACACACACACACACACACACACCCTAAACTTAAGACCTGAAACTGTAAAACTCCTGGAAGAAAATGTAGGGGGAAAGCTTTATAAAGTTGGGTTTGGCAATGAGTTTTTGGATACGAAATCAAAGCCACAGGTACCAAAAGCAAAAATAAACAAGTGGAACTACATCTATCTAAAAACCTTCTCTTCAGCAAAGGAAATAACAGAATGAAACAGGAGAAAAGACTTGCAATCCATATATATGATAAGGGATTATTTTCCAAATATATAAGGAATTCTTACAACTCAATAGCAAAAACCAAATAACCCTATTAAAACTAGACAAAGAACAAGTATAGACATTTTTCTAAAGAAGACATGAAATAGCTAAGAGCTTTATGAAACAGTGCTCAACATCACTAATCACCAGAGAAATGATAATCAAAACTACAGTGAGCTATCACCTAATACCTGTTAGGATGGCTATCATCAAAAAATATAGACAATAATAAGTGTTAGCAAGGATGTAGAGAAATTGGAATTCTTGTACACTGTTGGTGGAAATGTAAAATTATGCAGCCTCTATGGAGAACAGAATGGAATTACCTCAAAAATTTAAAGATAGAACTACCACATGATCTAGCAATCCCACTTTGGGGTGTTTATCCAAAAAAATTGAAATTGAGATCTTGAATCGGGATCTCTATTCTCATTCCAATAAACTTCAGTATTGTTCACAATCTAAATGTATATCAATGGATGAATGGATTAATAAATATGGTATATACATACAAATGTACTATTAGTCATAAAAAGAAGAAAATCTTGTCATATGCTACCACATGGGTAAACCTTGAAGACATTATACTAAGTGAAATAAACCAGTCACAAAAGGACAAATATTGCATGATTCCACTTAGATGAGGTAACTAGTAGTCAAACTCATTGAAGCAGAGAGTGGAATGATGGTTGCCAGAGACTGGGAGAGAGGGGGGAAAAGGGAAGTTTTTATTCAACAGGTATCAAGTTTTAGTCATAAAAGATGAAAAAGCTCTAGAGGTCTGCTGTACAATATTGTACTTAAGGTAGCAATACAGTATTGTATTGTATACTTAAAAATTTAAGAAGGTAAATTTCATGTTATGAATTTTATGGTTTTTACCAAAATTTAAAAAAAAAAAAAAAAAAAAAAAAAAAAAAAAAAAGAAGCGCTAAGAAGCCAAAGTAATACCATGTTTCACAAAGAGAGGTGTGGTGAACTACATCAATGTTGCTGAAAGGTCAAATAAGATGATAGAGAATTAACCATTACTATGGCAAACTATAGATCATCAGCTACCTTGATAAGTACAATGTTAGTGAAGTGATGGGGAAATGAGATTAGTATGGACTAGGGAGAGAAAGAGACAGAACGATCTGAAGGCAGAGAAGATATTTTTACAAGTATCAGAGAAATCATTTAGTGATTGAGGAACAGGTGTGGTAACAAATAGTTTTTTTTGTTTTTGTTTTTTTAAAAAGGGGTATTATTACATATATTTGTGTGCTGACTGGAATGATCTACCATAGAGGTAGAGAAAAATGATGACACAGGAAAGAGAGAGTAGATAAATTCAAAAGTAAGCTTTGAAGAGATTTGAGTGGATGGGACCCAGAACACAAGTGAAAAAACTTAGCTTAGGTATGAGCAGGTCCAGGTCTTCCTCTTATCTAAAGGAACTGCAAAGTGTATAGAAATAGATTCATTGTAGGTTCAATGGTGGGAAATAAGACGTGAAGTAATCAGTTTAGATGAGGTAGGAAGGAGGAATTAATAGGAATGAAAATGTGTGTGTGTGTGTGTGTGTGTGTGTGTGTGTGTGTGTCTGTGTGTGTGTGTGTGTATGATTTAAACTTTTCTTGATGAGTAAGAGCACATCAATTAACTAATTAATAGTTAATGTGCTTTAATACAATGGAGCCTTTTAATATAAAATAAGAGGTGAAGTAATCAGTATAGATGAAGTAGGAAGGTGTTGATTTGAGAATCAAGAAGAGTTATAAAATTGTCATCTCAGAGAACAAGAAATGAATTTACTAGGGAAGTGTAGTAAGCCTCTCTGACTGTATTGAATACCCATTTAAAATTTACGGTCAGATATTTCTAGTGAGTCCAGTCATCCAAGCTGTGTAATTTTTCTCCAATAATGTTCATCCACTGAAATTTTCTGGGATCTGAGTAGGTAGAAAGTTGAGTTTAACTGAATTGGGGTTTTCCAGGTTAAGTAGAACAGAAAAAAGTGAAACAAGAGCATTAAGATCATCTCCAATGGTGTGAATCTCATGTGGGACCAAGAAATTTGGCTTTATCAGCAGAGAAATGAGGACATGAAGGGGTGATGAAGACTAAACAAAACAAGCAACATTCATGGCAGGAGGTTTACATTTCCCTGACCATCTTTTTTTTCTTGAGGAAGGGGCAGGGTAGGTCACGCAGGTGGGTGTTTAAGGCTAACTCCTCACTAAGGCAGCTGTGGTTATCTTCCTTCTACTCTTCTTCCTCCTCTAAATGGCAACATGGGTGTATGGACTGGGACATACATTGAGATAAGTCCTATTTGCCCACTAGGACTACAAGTGCATCTTTCTCTCCACTACCTTACAAGCCATAGAGGGGTTCCAGGAAAGCATAGCAGGAAATTAAGATGACCCTTTACCATAATCCACTTTGCCTCATGAAATAAAAATTTTTCAAGTGAATGGAGGAACCAAATTATCCTTTATAATGTTAATTAAGGATAAATGTAACTGCTTCATAAAAATTAACTCACGGAAAGAATTCTTCTATGTAAAACATAACATTAGCTGGCATTTAAGATAGAGTGTTGTAAGAGTTGTCCACTCGCAGGATCTGTAATGAAATATAGGAACATAACAAGAGCACATAACAAATCCACGGGCCATCTGTTTCCGTACCTGACCTCCGGAGGTGACTAATCCTGGCTGCTTCTCAAGAATATTTAACAGTCTCCTCCTGCACCTCTCTTACTGACCTATCTTCCTCTCTTAATAGAGCATAATAAAAACATATGGTGCTGTAAAAAGCTTCTGGCAGCAAAATTCCATCTGAACCATGATTAAATTTTTCACTCACTTTTCCCTTCCTTCTGGAATATATGATATAGATAATTTTTGGTCCTTACTCTTCTGAAATTGATTCGAATCCTATCCATACGAGAAGAGATGAGAGGAGTCTACAAACTTCTTGAGGACATTAATTCCAGTGACTATGTCTAGGACTTCCTTGAGTGCTCACCATGGTGGCATGTTCTCTGGTTTCCAAAAATGTATACTTTTGGGTGAGAGGCATCCTCACTGGTGGTAATAGTTAAATTTTCCAGCAAACAAAGCTTACCCCATTAAGCCACGGGAACTAAAATGTGTGTGTACACTTGTGTGTGTATGCACTTGTGTGTGTTTGAGAGAGAGATTTAACCTTTTCTTGATGGGTCAGAGCACATCAATTAGCTACTAATGTGCTTTCATACATTGGAGCCCTTAGGGATTACTTTAGGGATGTCGGATTATTTGGCTTTGTTTACATTATCCCAGGCTGCTCAGTGGGAAAAATATAGACCCTAGTTGTTGTCCCATTCTAGACCTGTCTAAAGGAATGATTAGATTGTACCCAGTGGAAGTCTACTTACAAGAAAAAATCAAGAAGCTTCCTGAAAAAGAAGTTATCTTAAGAGGAAGTCAATACAAACACATATGTGTAGATGCAGAGAGTGAGGCAACATTGAGAATAATGTAGAGAACAAAATCTGTCCCACATATTGTTCTCTGTCCAGCCACATAAAATCAAACCTTAGTTCCAGGGTAATGTAGCAACAACAACATAATCAATATAAACCAGGCAAAAGGATGCTTGGTTTTGGCAGTGCCAGCACTCAGGGCTTCAGCAGTGATGGCATGGTCAGCATTAGAAGTTGGCATCAGCAGCTTCCACAATGGGGGACCAAGCTCTGGGAGCCTTTGACCCCTGTTAGACATTAACATGCTCAATGTTGGGCCTCTGCAGACATAGCATAAGCTCTGGAGGAGCTATTAGTGGTTGTGTTATTTTGGGCATAAATCTATGGAAGCACAGTTTCTCTGTATGTCAAAGGAGCAAAGGTGACAGCTCTCCAAAGCTTTCCCAAAACAGGAAAGAAGGAAAATGACAGATACCATGGCGTAACCCCAAAGACTGGTTTATCAATCCAGCCCAAATGATTGGCTTATAGATCATACTTAAGAATCCATCCAGATTTCTAGAAAACTATTTGGAAGTTCATTAAGGAGGTATTTGGAAGGAGTTGAATAGCTGACAGTTGCTGTGACTCTGATTTTACTTTTGGGCTGGTCAAGTGTAGGGAACACTATGTTTTGTGTCAGTGTATCTCCATTTGTTAGTCTTCCCTCATAAATATTCCCCCTTGTCATTGCTGATATACGGCACTCAACAGTTTTCATCTTCATTATAATTTGCTCTTTCTATTCTGATTGGGTGGAGTTGACATTTAAATAGGGGTAAATAAACTCTAAGTAAGGTTATAATACATTTTTATATGAGTAAAGTACATAGGCCTTAACGTATGAACATTATGGTATCCATTTAAGCAACTAGAGGGCTGTGTGTGTGTGTGAGAAGTTTAACTATTTTAAAACAATTATGGTATCAAACAAACTGACATTCAATCTAGTGAATTATAAACTGTTATGCATGTTTCTATCCCATGTAAGCTATGCTTCAAATAAATGAGATGTGGCTTGCAAATATGAACAAGATTAATCATTTTCTATTGAAAACCAATTTACTGTTTACCTTTGATGTTGATGCTTTTGATAGCTTTCTGATGCTACGTTTTGCATTATTTCATGATGCCACTTTTACTCAAGAACAATATTGCAAAGGTCTAGTTTATGGATAAAATGAATCAACTTGTAACTTATAACAGAAGGAGCTGGTCCTGTGACCAACAAAGAATGACTCCAAATGGACATGGAGATATTTCCTAAATTGGCATTAGGTATCACTAGCATTACGAGATGGACTGATTTTAAATGCTATTGATGGCCAATAAGAAGCAGCAAGACTTTAAGGAAATGAGGGGAAAGGTTTTACATTTATCACAGTGACCAAATTTGAACACTTAAGTAGCAATTAAATCATATTTATTGCTCAAGGTACATAATGACCTCTAATGTCAGTTATCAGTAATGTCCCTAACTTGGGCCATTAGCTGTGAGTCAAATACGGTGTTCTGGCTGTAAGCATGATTATAAATTTGGAAACATGTATAGACTGCATGGCCCAATAAAAAGGGCCTAGTAAAAAAAGTATATTTAAATTTGGCTCTGACATTTACATAAAAGCCCCCTTTAGAGCTACACTAAAGCAGTGTTTCTCAAACTTTAAATGTGTATATAAATCACCTAGGGATTTTGTTAAAATGTAGACTGTAATTAAATAGATCTGATGTGCAGAGTCTGAGATGCAGCATTTCTACCAAGCCCACATGTATGCTGTTGCTGTTGGTCCCTGGACCAACTTTGAGTCACAAGGCCTTAGAAGATTATTGTTAGAATCTGGAAGAAGCACATGTTTGCATAGGAAGATGCTTTGTGAATGGCAAAATAGCATACCTAACACTTTACATTGATTAACAATAGTAGAGGATTCAATTCATCAGGAAAAGTCCCAGTAGAACAAGTTATGTTTTAGATATTGTTCAATTTTTCTTTTTTCGAAAAAAAAAAAAAAAAAACCCTGGGAATTAGACAGGCAGAACAAGAGGTATATTCATCCTAAACAATGTTGTTGCTTTTTTATTGCCTTGAAAGATTCACTTCTTATCACTATCCACCAACAATTGGAGGGGGAGGGGGAAACTGCTCTTGTTTTCTTCTTTAGAAGTTTGCACAATTAGACCCAGTCCCAGATACATCTTAGAGATTGACTTAATCCAAGTAAAATAGAAACAGCAAATTACAAATAAAAGGAATATGGTTGGCTCCAAGAACACAGGCAGCAACAAAAAGGGATCACTGCTGGGGGAAGAAATTAAAAGCTAGTAACATCAGACACAAGAACAGAGACTTGGAGCTGTTTAAACTCAGAGCTGTTTAAACACTTAGCTTCCCTTAGTGAACCTGTTGTTTTTAATCGGAATTTGCATTTTCTAAAGGAAATGAACAAAATTCACAGGCATAATCATCATTTCTGTGTTCCTTACCTAAAGTACAATCAACAATTTCCTGTTGGAGAAAACATAAGACTCTTTCTGAGTTTCCAGTCCTACAACATTTTGGCTGATATGTTATTATTACATAGTCAGTTTGCTGCACTATAGAAAAAAGATTTTTATCACATATTAGAGAATGCAAAGCAGTCCCCTCCCATGGGCTAAACCATTCCCAAGCTTTTAGATTTTGGACAGGATGACTCTCTGTCACAGACACAGATTACCAACACCTTACTCATTCCCATGATGAATCTCTACAACAGTTCTGGAGCCACCATGATTACAGAGTTAGAACTCTGCTTCAGAGAAACTGAATTTTCATCAGTCTCACTTTTACCTAAATTTTATACTTTGTCTTCCTGCTTCCATCTCTGTTTATCCTCTCTCACCTGCTTATAGTGAAAGGCAGTATCATTGACAATCCAAAATGCCATTATTAAACAAACATGCGTGAATGAAAACTTAGTGTAGTGCCATCAGAGAGAGAGAGAGAGAAATGGCAAGGCTGAAATGTAACTGTCAATGTGTTCTGGCTTTGTCATTTCTTTACAAAATAAACTGAAAGTGAAATACTAATACCAAGTACTAACAATTCCTCAGCCCAGTCAATATCATATCATGAAGCCATTTAAATGCAAAACAGCTATTGAGAGAATACTCTGAAAGCATTCAAAATGTAGATATTTGAGATATTTATATCACACACTTGCAGATTGTTTTTTGCTGTAACTCTGGGTAATCTGGGTCAGCTGCCCCAGGTAGGTAGCCTTATAATTAGGCAGCTCTTGATTCTCCAGCCGCTTTACCTAAGAAAACCTGAAGCTTTGAGGATGACTGAGCAGCAGTTCCCCTCAACAGAAACACTTGTGTGGTACACCAGGAGTGGTTTTAAACGGTGGAGATAATTACTTAATTTGAGCTGTAGCAACTGGCCAAGTAAACATGTAGCAGCCAGAAAGCTATTAGCATGATTTTAAGGCAATTATTCCATTAGTGTTTAATAGTCTCCAATTAGTCTTCTCTGACTATCAAAGTTTGAATATCTTTTTTTCCTCCAAAAATTCTCAGTGCTGAGTAATGCAAAAAGGTGCCAAATCTGTTTTTAAACCTGGTTTTATATGTGTGGATCTTCCAACTCAATTTACAGAAACATAGGGGTATTCAGGAGTATAGATTTGATGAAATATGTTGTGTCTACTTTTTCTCACAAGTATTGGAGTGAGAAAGGGAAGCTTTACAGGGGATCCATTTGAGTATAATACCAAAAGGAGTTGGGAAAACAATATAAATTCCCATGGAAGCCCAATGCCATCATCTTTATGCCTGTACTCTAAGATCGCTCAAATACCAAAGCCTCTCACCTCAGGTTTCATTTTGTCCCAGGGGAGGAAAGGAAAATTACTCTTTTCCCACGAATGCTTAGGTCCTTGTTTCTTAACCCTGGTTAGTCATAGTTGCTGCTGAATCATCCAGATGCAAGTCACAAAGCCTTTCCCTCCAAAATTTATAGGGTATCTTCCCAAAGGTCCAATTAAGGGGTCAGATCTCTGAACTGATATGGATAGATAGTAAGTCCTCACTTAGCTTCCGTTTTTTCATCTGTGACATGGAGGCAATAGGGCCCACACTGCCTGCTTCATGAGGTTTTGGAAGGATTATGTGAGTTTGTGTATATAACAGAGCTTTGAAAAGTGAACTATGGCAGGAACGTAAGGTGGGCTCAAATAGGTATGATACCATCTCTCAGAACTAGACAAGAAAATTTAGGCTTTTAACTCTGCATTTCTAGAGAGTCACCTGCCAGAAGGTTTGCATCACAGTGATTGCCCTTCTTACCTTCTATGCATACAAAACATTCAGGGGAGACGTGAAAGCAACAGTCTAAAATCCAAATAAGAACGAAGGAAGAACAGGAATGGGGATGACCGTGGAAGTGAGAGTGGAGTTATGCCCAAGTTGTGCTTTCTACTGTTTCCTTGAAAAGAGCAATCCCCAGGCTCACCTAGGTAGCAGAGTAAGTGCAGCATGGAGAAGCTGGGGTTGGTTCTTTTCCTTGGAGATCCCTGGCTTGTAGGAAGCTATCTGTTGAAGAAGGACAAAAGGAGACAATCCCTTCTGTGGATAGCACTTGTGCAGCCTGTGCCTGCCATTGCTGCCAAACATCTGCTTGACTAACAACCATTCATTTGAGCGACAGCTGATCAATGGCAGCACTGTTGGTGGGAGCATCTAGTGATTTTCAAAATAACCCTTCTTTTGTTTTTGTTTTTGTTGTGTTTTGTTCTTTATCATATTTTCCCCCAATAGCTGAGAGGGGGCGCTGGATGGGGCAGATCAAGAGGAGGTAAACCAGCAGGTTGAATTTAATAACCCAACTCAGCTCAGGGCCAGAAGTGAATTGTTCATGAGTAATTTGCCCTCCAGCCCAGCTCAGAAAAGATCAGGTGTGTACTCCCCAGCCCAACTGCATAGCCAAATTGGTAATGAAGCATGACCGTGTCCCCAGCTGTCATTGTTGTAAACTGTCCTGAAACGACCCTCCCTCCTGGATACCTGAGCTAGGGGTTGCTAGGAGCTCCCACCCTAGAAACCTGCCCAGTCTCTGGTCCAAGTCAAACACGTCAAGCTGAAGCTTCTTGATCCCTCGCGTCTCTTTCTCGCTTTGTCCACGCTTCCTTCCTTCTAGGCTGTCTGGACACATTCTCGGTTACCTTTCCCCTACTATTTGCCTATTAATCCCACCCCTCCCCTCCAGGACAAGCAGGGTCCCCTGCCCAGCTTCTGTCCCGAGCAGCAAACGCAAGATCCGCAAGGGGTTGCTTTTCTCACCTGGCGAAGTGTGTTGCTAACACGCACATGGACCTGACCGGTCCGCTTGGCCAGCCCCCCAGGGCCACGCCGATACGAAACGGTGCCATCTGCCTGTCGCCCCCTTGGGCTCCTTTTCAAGGGCAGCTATCACGCCGCCTCCAGTCCCTGAACTTTCATCACTCTTCAGGAAGCGGTTTGTCTTTTTAAAGGAGATTGGGGACGAATATCAATGACTCTAGCTGAGAATCTATCAATCCGCTCAATTCCGTGCCAGGGATGGACTCAGGTCCGTGCACTGGAGCCAAGCCCCTGACACTAGCTCGCGTTCACCGCACACGGTCACCCCACAGACCCAGAAATCGCTCCCACTCTCCCAAATCTGCAGGGAAAACCACAGGAGAGGGTCACGAGGCACCATCCTGGAGCCCAGCTTCTCCTCTGCCCCAGTCTTCCGCACACAACCTGCTTCCAGAGCCCAGGAGAAAAGCAGTCACCTTGACTCTAGCGCCTCGGTCCTTAGAGGTTTGGAAAATGCCAGGAAGCCCAAGGCTACCAGGCACGCGCTCGCCTGGCCTGAGACCCACCCTGGAAGACGAGTTTCCCTCCCGCGGGCATCGTGGCAAGTTACCACTTAGTGGCAGATAAAGCAGGGCGGGGCAGGTGGAGCGGGCGCCGAGCGCCCAGCCGGCAGCCCCTGCGCGCCTACCTGGAATGGCTAAATTGGTGAGGGGGATGCTGTGGATGCTCTCCGGCAGAGTTGCCATCCAGTCGGCTAATTTCAGCTCGTTTTTCCCTTGAGACGAGGCCATCGTGCTAGTCGGCGTGCAGCGCGCTGGTCCTGGCACTCCTCGGGCAGGTTGGCAGGCTGCTGCCGCTAATCCAATGTTTGCTCCAGCCCCGCTAGAGTTTACACTCCTCTCTGCGCCACACCCACAGGATGGCGCAGACACATGCTAATTTTAATAATTATTCAAAACACCCCATGCTCCCTTAGTGCCTTCGCCAGGCTCCGCTGGAGCTTTTGTTCCTGACGTCCGTGATCAGCTCTCTCCCCTCTCCCCTCCCTCCCCAACTCCCTCCTCCTGTCTTATCCTTCCTAGGCGTCTCTCTGCCTTTCCTCGCCATTCTGCAGCTTTCCCTGGTTTCTTATGTTTCTTTCCTTTTCATTTTTTTTTTCCAACTGCTTTCCCCATAACTTGCCCGGTTCTTTGGTATGACTTTCTCGTCTTGTTTGTATGCAAAGACAGTCTTGCAGTTGAACCTAAAATCCTAGTAGACTTTGGGATGTTATTGCCTCCCAAGGAACAGACTTCTCATGCTGGCTTTCAGGGCTTTCCATCCCTATCAAAGAGCTTTCCTTTTTGTAATCTACAACAGATTACGCCTTTCCTCAGCCAGAGACCACAACCCTGTTTATTAAAAAATGATGATCTTTACTTACTCTTTTGCCTACTTTGTGCAATAACTGATAAGTGTGGGTCAATGAAGGGCATGGTAAATTCTAGGTGGTTCCTATTTAATCCTGGGTACCTTGCTCCAGACGTTTCAAAGTCAAGAAATGCTGCTTCCCCTTCTTTTCTCAGATCATGAGAAGTCTATGTTATTTCTATGGAGAACACTGTCTCTGACCTGTCAGTTTCATGGCACTCAGGGTAAGACTGGAGCGTTATGCTGGAAGAAAATCACCACATCTCCCAGTGACATGCTCTAATTATTGCTGGTAGCATTTGGTGGAATGTATTTGGCACCATTCAAAGTGATCTATGTGACTGTCTGGATTTTCATCCCTTTGCAGACTGGAAAGATGTGCCTCTCTCAAGAGAAATCACTCACTGAGCCTCCAAAGAACTGTCTGGGTCCACCTGCTCTCAAATGAGTAAAAGGAGAGAGATGAAGTTTTGCAAATGTAATGAGATCAGCGGTGGCCTCAGTAGGAATTATAAGAGATGACCTGAAAGTGTGCTGGGCCTTTACAACCTAGGAAATGGAGATGCAATAAAGAGACCTCTGTTCTTTCATGCCAGGATTGTGTAAATTTTTATTTTTCTATAGGAAATGCTATTAGACTGGGGAAATGACAACATAGGAGAGATTGAGCCATGAAACATGAGAATAATTATTTAAGGTTAGTAAATCCATTTAATCCCAAATAGCATTTAAAAAAAAAAAAAGAAGAAAAAACCTAGAGCCTATCTTATTTTCTATGAAGATGCTAAGTCCAAAGAATATTCACCCACAAATGGGGAGAACTATGGGAAAGATAGAGAGAGGGGAGACAATGCCTTATTTTGCTGATCAAATTTTCCATTCCCCTTATAACGGAAATTCATACCTTCAAGAGGACCTGGTACAGTTGTCTTTAGTGATGAGGAAGAGATGTACTGAAAATTTTTTCCCCAAATAAATCTTAATATACATGCTAGTACAATAGAACCCACGTTTCCTTTTAATTAGGATGATAATTCAGCTTATTATAGGACTGTTGGTCAAGACATCTACAAACACCACCTAATGCTGGTGATCTCGGGGCATGACTGCAGGGTAATGAGGAAAGTTCAAGTCCAGCAGTAATCTGCTCTGTCTGTGAGTAGTTTGGGCAGCTCTTTTAGTCTCTGCCAGCCCGAGTTTTCTCCATTATACAATGGTAATAAGAACTCAGAGATCTGTGGTGAAGCTTCCAGAAGAGAGTGCATATATGTTTATTAAGATAACAGGATATGTGTATTTACCACTCTTTGTCTTTTCTACACTTACGAAGTATTTTTTCCAACAGCATGAAATAATTATTGAATCTGGGGTATATTTTTAATAAGACACATTTTAGAAACATGCCCTGTTCAAGTATGTTGAGCTTATGTGGCCCTGAAAGTTTACAAAGCATTTTTTAAAAAATGAAACCACCTTAAATGGTGAGGAAAGTTCCCTCTGTAAAGAATCATACTATCTTTTGGCAAAACAAACAAACAATCCCTTCACTGTTTTATCTGATTTGCACTTCAGGATTTTAAATGTCTTGGTTTAACACAAGTTATTATCATTTTCTACATGCAACCTATGAAAAAAGGCCTGAAAGTTGATAGTTATAAATTTCTTTCCCAGTCTTATAATCAATATTTTGGGCAATTATGTGACCCAGTTTCTCCATCTTTCTATCACCAACCCTGCTGACATTTACTAAATCACATTAGGAAAATTATGCAATTTCTCTGGGCTTTAATTTTGTCACCGGATTAATCAAGGTTCTCCAGAGAAACAAAACCAGTAGTATACATACATAGAGAGATTTATTTTAAAGAAATTGTCTCATATGATTGTAAGAACTGGCAAGTCCAAAATCTCTAAGGCAAACCAGAAGGCTAGAACATCAGATAAGAATTGTTCTTGCAGTATTGAGTCCAAAATCTGCAGAGCAGGCCAACAGGCAAGGAACTCAGGAAGGATTTCTATGTTGCAGTTTTGAGGCAGAATTGCTACTTCTTCAGAAAGCTTTAGTCTTTGTTCTTAAAGCCTTCAACTGATTTAATGAGGCCCACCCACATTATAACAGGTAATGAGCTTTACTCAAAGTCAAATGATTATAAATGTTAATCACATCCACAAACACCTTCACAGCAACATCCACACTAGTATTTGACCAAGCAATTGGGCATCATAGCCTAGCCAAGTTGACATATAAAATAAACCATCACATCCACTGGCAAATTAACTAGAAGTTACTATCAAACTCTGTGGCCCCCTTTGACTCTATTATTCTATAATTTTGTTTTCTTTATTATACTTTATTATATATATACCTGCTGGACATAGTGAAAAGAGGCATGTAATATTTACTTTCAACTTTTAATTCATGCAGACAACTCAAGATATGGACCAACATTTTTTCCCCACAAAACAGATGAGAAAATACTAATGGTTTTTAATTATGGCATTAATAGTAGCCTACCTCTGAAAATCAAATGCTTTTAGTCATAAATAAAAAGAGGAAAATCACTCATTGCAGTGGCTTCATGATACCACCAAAAGTTGTTTGTGTAATGATCTGCTATCCATCAAATTCATACTATGCAAAGTTGATGAACATGCATACTCATCTGGAGCATTTTCTTACTTCACATCCTTTTTCACTCATAAAAATACATGACTCTTTGCTATGTATTTTCTTCCATTAGTTCATAGTCTTTCTTAAGCATTGGAGATATATATTTTATATATTTTAGTTTTGTAACTGAATTGATTTTGAATTATGTTCTGAAAAGCAAGGCTTCTTATAGGTCAGAAAACTTTAGAACATATTTTAGTTGAATAATATTTTAAAAGAAGAAAGTTGTCTAAAACAATTCAGCCAAATTATTTTTATAAACACAGTATTCTCAAATATACACTTAGAGTCAGACTTAAAACACATCCAAAAGGACAATAAAGAACCTTTGTGAAATTGACTATTAATAATCTATTTTTTACCATTCTCTACATCGTTTATTTAGATATTTCACCTAAATCATTTGATTGTGTTTTAAAGACAAAAAATGTTTTTGTGCTTAAATTCAAAGTGGAAAAAATAGTGATAACCCCCTCTTTCCGCCACCAGTTTAACTCTGCAGTGTTTTCTGTCTTATCCCTCTTGTCCTCCCTTATCTCTCTTGTCCTTCCCTTTTATATGTCAGCCCAAAACAAGGTAATTTACACTCACTGAATGTAATCTACTGGCTGGAATCACCAGCTATGGAATCTGGTGATTCAAATCTAGGTCTTCCCAGTCAATTACTGTGCATTTCTCGGTATCTTTTTCTGAAGTATAAAGAACGATTCTTTTCTTTTGGAGGTGGGGAAATGGAAGATGCTATGAAGCTTAATAAAGTAAGGAATGTAAAGTTTATTGAACAGACTGGAAGATCAAAAATTATACTATTATGTATGCTTCTTGCTCCCACTGTGACTTTGCTCATGCACATGAAATGAACGTACTTCATACTTTCATCTATCAAAATTCTTTCCATTCTAACCAACTCTTCTTTGCAATTTCCCTTACTATCCGTAAGTAGAACTAATCTTTCTTAATCTGTGTACACCCATTGTGGTTTGTTTATAGTATTGCCTCTCTCATTCCCTAGCTAGTCTTAAAGCATTATGTAGGCAGGGATGGTGTCATATGACACTCTCTAATGTCTTTCACAGAGCCCAAGGCATAATAAGGGCTCATTCTAATCACTCATTTTACTCACTTATTTCATAAATATTTATTGAGTGTCTATTATGTGCTCTGTCTCAGAGAGAAAAAATACAGCAGCAAGTCCCCAAACTCTTTTAGTTGATGCTCCAGGCAGAAAGCGGCAAATGATAGCTTTATATCTCAATAAATAAGTGACTTGGTTGTATCTCTTATCTCAATGGCAAAACCCTAATTTTGCATGCCTATTTTTAGCACTTCCATAAGTAGCAAAGCACCAAAGACTGACACCTTAGTTTTGAAAATACATTTTAAAAGAAAAATTGCTTCAGATTTGTTCTGTCTCTCTATACTGTTTCCCTTAATATTTCCCATCTTATTGCTATCTTCCCTAATACAATAGGCAAGAAATTTGGAAATAACATGATAAACTTTTCTAGATCTCGAGGGGTCATTAATACACAACGTTTGATTTCTCAGAGCTTGGGGATTGGTGGGGGTGGGAGTAGCCTGGGAAGGGAGAGAGAAACTGCTTTAAGTTCATGTGCAGAGTAAAAAACAATCCTGGAACTATTCCACTCATCACTGCTAAAAACTTAGGAACATCATACACCAATGCTTGTAGCAGCATTATTCACAATTCCCAGAAGGTGGAAACACAAATTTTCATTGGCAGATGAATGGATAAACAAAATGTGGTATATACGTACAATGGGATATTATTCAGCCTTAATAAGGAATGAAATTCTCATACCTGCCACAACATGGATGAAACTTGAAGACATATGCTTTGTGAAATAAGCCAGACACAAAAGGACAAATATAATTCCACTTATATGAGATACCTAAAATAATTAAGTTCATAGAGACAGAAAGTAGAGTAACAGTTATCAGGGGCTGGGGCAGGGAGAAACAGGGACTTTTTGTTTAATGGGTACAGAGTTTCAGTTTAGGATCCTGAAAAGTTTCTAGAGATAGTGGTGGCTGCACAACAATGTGAATGTTTTTAATGCCACCAAACTGTACCCACGCTGGTTAAGATAGTCAATTGCATATCACGTATACTTTACTGCAATAAAAAAGGACTGTTGACTCTGTTGGGCAAATGTATCCTATTTGTTTTATCAGTTATAAAGTGGCCATTGTAGCCACTTAGTATTAATAATATTATCCAGCTCATGACTACCAAGAACACATCTCAAGTTGAACAAATGGAACTTATCACTTGTTGCGCTGAGGGAGAATGTGCATCATATAACCTGGGGACATCTTAGAAAGAGGATGTTAGAAAGAACTTAAAATATTTGGGCTTGCATTAGGTGATTTGGAAGAGAGTTTAAGGAAGTGGAGCTTCACGCTGATTTGGATCCTGTCAAAAAGTGAGGAAAAAGTAATTCTACAATTAGGTATCATGATAAACCTTATCTAGAATGAAAAAAAACCCTGGACTAAGGCTAAATCTGTAATTGGTAAAGATATAGGAGTCATTCATTAGAATAGAATAGTGGGCCATTTTGTGGTGTAAGACAATATTAATATTTTGTTTATTTTCAGGCAGGGTTATAAAGATTTCATATTGTCTTCTTTTCTTGATTCACCAAGGTCACAGAGTGGACCGATACGATGCTGATGATCCAGAGCACGTTTATGTTCAACAGGTGGACACCAAGCCCTAGCTCATAGGACCAGGAGAGGTCCGAGATGCCAGGGTCTTTTTTGCTCTTTCTCATAAATAAGTAGAAGGACACAGTCTGGTCTAATTGACCTGGGGTTCCAAGAGTCCTAGTCTAGAAGACCTTTGTTAATGATAGATACTATTGGCAACTTTGACATGTACTTCTCATCAATGACATTTTAACTTACGTTTTATAGCAAAAGCAAATTGATAAAACAAAGTAAATTATATTCCTGTATGTGCAAGCCGACTGTTGTTCCTGCACAAATATGCCTTGCAAGACTTTTTGTATATTTCTGTCATTCTCAAATAGTCTCTCAGCTACACAGAAGAAAAGATAATCCCTGTTGCAGGGTAACTCACTCAATTTGCATTTCTTTCCAGCCTCTTCTTGCAAATCCCAAAGGCAATCATCTATATCTAGGGCTGTCTGACACACACAGGTAATGTTGTGGGACACCCTAGCACCTTAAAGAAAGAGATTCTGAGAAGAAAAGTCAGTTCATGAGCTCTCAGTCCAGCTCTAGTCCTAGAACTGCAGTTCAGCCTGTGGAAGAGTGTGTCAGAAATATGGACATGGTGTGAGAGTCAGGACAGATGTCTTGCTGTTTGGGGAACTCTGAGCAATGCTCAAGACTTGGAAATAGAAGAATTGGAGACTGATTATTCATTGTTCTGACTGTCAGTCTACCAAAATTTAAGACTACAGCTTTGCCTAATAAAGGTTTACTCCAAAGAACAGTCATCTTCATTCAGTACTAAACCCTTCTTTACAACTGTATGTAACCCATAATCCACAAGTATGACTTTCTTCTTTTTGTTTTCATTATATAAACAATTTAAAAATTGGAGCTATTTCTTTTCATTCTTGAGCTCAATGGCTCAAATATAACCATGCATTAAGGAAATGTTACCATATCCTATTAAATTGAAGATGTTAATTCCACATAATTTATAGCACTTTGATTTTGTTAATCAACACTAGTATTTGGGTACATCACTCCTGTCAAAGAGATTTTAAGGATGACAGCAGCATGGGGGAAAACACAGTGGAATGAATTCAATTTTTTCTTCATCCCATGAAAAAATCTTATATTTAAAAAGTTATTTATATTTTCAAAACCACAAGAAAAAAATATAAAATGCCCAGGTCCTGCCTTTTTTTTTTTAAACACAGAAATTTGAGGGATTTTACATCATCATAAGCTACAGAAACTGAGTAGCTGTCCACAATTTTAGTGCTGAATACAAAGAGATTCATAATTTGCTCTGAGCATGTGTTTATCATGGCCTTCTATTGTAAGCCTGTAACTATACTAGTATGGTGATAAATACTAAAGTTTCTTTTTTGTGAGTCACAACCAAATCTTCCTTTGGCCCTGTCTTTGAAAACATTTTGTGATGAAAAAGTTCAAATAAAAAAGTAGAGAGTACAGTTAATAAACCTCCTCATGTCCATCAGTGGTCTCAATAATTATCAGCTCATGGGCAATTTTAATTATTTCACATCAAATTAATAACTATTTTATTTAGTCAAACAGTTCAGATTTAAAAATCATCAATTATTGGTTGAACTATCTGATTAAATTTTTCTGACTTGACAGATTAGGCACCTAGATACAATATAAATGTGAAGTTTTAAGTCCTCTTTTTTTTTTGTCACTCAGGCTAGAGTGCAATGGCACAATCTTGGCTCATTGCAACCTCTGCCTCTTGGGTTCAAGTGATTCTCCTGCCTCAAGCCACCCTAGTAGCTGGGATTACAGGTGTGCACCACCACGCCTGGCTAATTTTTGCATTATTAGTAGAAATGGGGTTTTACCATGTTTGCCAGGCTAGTCTCAAACTCCTGAGGTCAGGTGATCAACCCACCTCAGCCTCCCAGAGTGCTGAGATTACAAGTGTGAGCCACCTTGCCAGCCAGTCCTCTCTTTTTATTAACTAAATTATATGTAGAGAAACGCATATAACTTGCATCGTAGGGAAATTATAAGAAGTGAAATTAAAGCTTCATGAACATAGATCATCCTAAATTCAATGTAACCAAAAACTCTGGTTGTGTAATCACCATGGACATACATCATTAAAAAGATAATTAGTTTCACTGCATCCACGTATGTCACCACTGCAATTACAATGTATTGCAATCATTGCATTTATTGCAAATAATCTAAAGCCTTTCATTTTAAAATGATTGAAGTTTGTGTATTTTTGTCACGTTAGTCTCTTCTTAAAAACAACATAAAAAGCAAAAGAAAATACATCTATTTCTAATAAACAAACTTAGGACCTAGTCCTCATCTTGTTTACTATACAACAAATAACCAATTTTAGTGCTAAATTATTTCATTATATATCACATTAACATAAGACATAGAATTTTTACTTTTCCATATGGGCAATAATATAATTTTATTTAATTACTGCATTTAGCTTGAAAATAGCATTTGACAGAATATTAAAAATACATTTGCAGATGTCCTCTTAAATACCTATAAAGACCTTTTTACAGTTATAGAGAAATTGCATATTTCTAAGACAGAAATACATTATCTAATAATTATATAATAAGAAATAACATTTGTACAGAGTGCTAAATTGCTATATTTGGAATCAAAGTATCTTTGAAAGCTTATATAAAGAGCTTGTAAATAAACTTGCCTTTACACACACTGCAGAAAGTGTTATAAAATTTCTACTACATTAAATAACAAGAAATTATGAATATAAAATGGCTTAGGTGCAGCTTTCCTGGCTTTAGCAAAGACAACTGTGTGCCCAGATAAGGTGTAGGCCAAAATCAATCATAAATCATATAACAACTGACAGATACATCTGAAAGGAGACCTGCAACTCGCGTAATGCCTTATTTCCCTGGCTGATTGATTCTAATTTTTAAAACATAGAAGAGAATAGGACAGATAAGAAAAAGTCTGAAAGAAGACCTGCAACTAGTGTAATGCCTTATTTCCCTGGCTGATTGAGTCTAATTTTTAAGGCATAGTAGAAGAGAATAGGACAGATGAAAACAATATAACCCAAGAAGAGATCCCTGCATATACATCACTGTGGGATCAGGAAGTTATAGAGATACCTTCATAAAATTAGTAAGCATTCATCCTCCAAATTAATGAGTTTAGTAGAAAGCACACATAGAGCACTGAAAAATGGCATACTTCTCAAAGTGAACAGTGCTGGTTTGCAGACACAAAGATCATAAGACTAATCTTGATTTTGCATGGGAATTCAAAAACGCAATACTCAAATTCATGGTTAAGTAACGTGGCCACCTGCAGGCTGTTAAGCAACAGAGGAAGAATATCACATTCTTTTGGCTAAGAATGAGAAGTTCATTTCTGTTTAAAACAATTTATTGACCTGGTATGGTGGCTCATACCTGTAATCTCAGCACTTTGGGAGGCGGAGGCAGGTGGATCACCTGAGGTCAGGAGTTCAAGACCAGCCTGGCCAACACAGTGAAACTCTGTCTCTACAAAAAAGACAAAAGTTAGCCAGGTGTGGTTGCGCGAGCCTGTAATTCCAGCTCCTTGGGAGGCTGAGGCAGGAGAATCACTTGAATCTGTGAGGCAGAAGTTGCAGTCAGCTGAGATTGCGCCACTGCACTCCAGCCTGGGTGACAGGGTAATAAAATAAAACAAAAAAAAAAAAAAACTATAGCAAGAAAATTAACACAGTATTATGATATACTTTGTGTAATAATAAAAACTTACATACTTCACATGTGACAATTTGTTGATACAATTTTCCACAAAGATACTACTTATACCTCATTAACTTTGATTATTTGAGACTGAAAAAGAATACATTTACTATTATTGCTTTTCATCTTATTCTTGCTTTCTTTAACAAGCATTGAAAAATCTAAATGTGGCTTTTGGGTAAGAGACACAGGGTTAGGTAAATTTGACATTAGAAAAAGAATGGGTCTGAATTGACTGTAGTTCATTACAATGACTATAAAGGGGATTGGGAGACCTGCGCCTAGTCAAAAACCATTGTGTAATAAATTATACTAAATAGCTGTTGGAAATAATAATAAGTCAATTTGAAGGAAGTGCATTTCAATATGTAATGTGTTTAATGAAATGATTTGATAGTAGGACATTTGTTAAGTTGATAGTTATGGGAAAAATTAAAATATAAACATTTTTTAAATTATGTGGACAGATTTCATTTAAAGCAAATATTGGCAGGTCAACTAATTAGTAGCATAATGCAAAGGTTTTCAGACCAAGAACTGATCATTTCAAGTGTCTGTCACTGGTCAGTATTAACTATTTTAATATTAGGGTATAGATTAGCGTGTATAATCTGTGCTGGAAGCAATGGAATGGAGAAGGAAGTCAAGGAGAGGAAAGAAGAATTAGAGGGAAAATATGATGAAGGGTGAAATGGAATGACTATGAAATTAATCATGGACATTTTTGACCATGTTTTTACAACATAGAGTAAGATAGAAATTTGTAGATTAGCTAATACAACTGTTGTAAAAAAATTTGACTGATTAATTTAAATCAAGATACCTAATTTCACTCTACAAGACTCTTATTGATAACACTAATTAGCTTGTTCCTCTTCCTTCAACTTTCTGTTGCATGGATATTCCCTACAGCTAACCTCTAAGAAAACACCCAGATTAAAATGGGGGTAGTTCATTTAAATATTTAGATATTTTGCTTACATAAGTAAAGCCTGAGGGTTTTTTTCCCCCATTTAGATATTTTGGCAGTAAGTATCATTTTAACAGAAATCAATCCCAAGTAGCAAATTTTGTTTTGCCAGGGACACATGGCAGCCCAAAAGAGGGTGAAAAATAACATATTAAAAATAAACATAAATATTTTTTAAATAGTATTAAACTGTATCTTCATTTAACATAGTAACTACAATAGTAATTAATCAGACATACTCAGTGACACAGACTTGCTGCCATTTGAAAAAATAACTACCAGGGTAGAAACCAGGCCCACTAATAATATTAGGTAACAATTACTGTGTCCTGAGTATATGCCATAGGCAGCACAATTAACAACGCATTATGTATATGATTCTGTTATATCCTCACATGAGATTAAGATGCATTAAACTATCGGTGCTCATGGCCCAATCTCCAGGCTCGAACTTGTAGTTGAGTCTCAGAAATGTAAAGGTCCCAATGATATTCTCTCAAAATGTATTTCTCATTTGGTTCACTATAGCCACAATCTACATGTTTCTTTTGTTAATGTACTAAATATGCCAAAACTTTCCCTCTACAACCATAGCCCATTTTAAATCTCTTGATATATTTTTCTAATAATTGCATTTCTCCTGTGCTCAACACCCTGTGATATTAAGGGGTAAGGGTGTGGAATAGTCAAGGCACAGCACCACGGTTACCAGTTAGACTTTTGTCCATAGTTTTGAATCATGAGTATGATTGATAAACCTGAAATTCGTTTTTCGGTGGGTTTTGCTCTTAACATTTAACTCCTCCTCTGATCTTCAATTCAATCTAGATATTTTTAAGTTTGATATTATTCTTCAATAATTTAAAAATCAAGGACAAGATTTGTCTTCCTCTAGTTCATCTTTACTTTTTTGCAAATCTAAATTAATATTTCCCTCTCCTCTCCTTTTCTTTCTTTTTGAACTAGCATACATCATGAGTCTTTTACATTGCACAATAATCTAGACCAAGATCATTTCCATGATTGGTCAAGACATTAGACAATAGCATAAAAATCTCATCGTAAGCCCCCATTAAGTTACTAGTAAACTAACTTCTCCTAAGGGTGTAGAAGAGCTCTATGCTGACTCCCAGGCTTTGTGTTTTGAGGAGGAGGGTGCAGCAGATGGAGATGCAATGACACAGGAAGCAGCAGGAGGGAAAGAGTGTGGCGGGTCTCCAGCTGTTTCTAAACAACAGAACTTCTTTGGGTTACTTATCACTGACACGAAACTTCAGATTGGAAAACAATAATGTTATCTACCTTCGACAACCCCCCTTCTCCCCTGCCCCACACTCTTATACTTCAGTTTTTCCTTTCCTTTTGTGAATCATTTTTCCCTTTACAATGCCATTGTTTATTTTAACCCAACTACAGGTATATGGTAACCTTCAGTGTAATTGCTCTATGTCTCCAATTCTCCCACCCAACTTTGAAGGTGTTATGTTTCAATGTGTTTGTGCTTGATTGCCATAGCTTCTGATAGATTTACACTACATCACCTCTTTCCAGTGTCCCAAAGGCCTGCCTGAAAGGGCTATACAGGTCAAATTGAAGTTGGGTAGAAAGTCAGGGAGAAGAGGAGAGGAGGAGGAAGATATGGAAAATTTTTTTTTAATATTTTTATTTTTGAAAGAAAGAAAAATTTTTAAATGATCATATTAAGCCCATTAATATAAGTGCACTTCTAGACAAACATTATTCCTATCTGATGAATAACCTCCTCAAACACTGGGTGTGTAGGTTAGAAAGGGCTCTGGGTTGCTAATTAAGGTTAGAGTATAAAAAGCAGAATTAAACATGATTAAGATCACATTTCTATGATTGAAACATTATTATTTTATGTTGAATGCATTTATCTCTGGCAAGAGTGTAGTCTAAAAGATGTTTAAATCTGTAATAAATGTTCATAAATTTTGAGCATACATCTAGAAATTCAAATGGATCGTTTCTTTGGGTAGCTTATTTGAAGACTATAACGCTATATAATTTATAAATCTCTTTCCGTTTGCATACCCCAATACAGTGTGTGTGTATGTGTATGTGTATGTGTGTGTGTGTGTGTGACTTTGTATTAAGATCTTTACTGAGATGGACTATTAAATTACCGATATTAAAAAAATCCGCAAATATTAAATTCAATTTTGTCAATGTAAGTAAGTTTTCAGCACAGTTTTAACTTTAACTGGATTAAACTTTGTGATAATACTGTATTGCAGTCCTTTAAATAAATTTTTAGTTTTAAAATAATCAAAACCAATATGAATGACTTTTGGATTTTTGGTGCTCCACATTAAAAAGAAAAATTTTACCCTGCAGCTCTGTGAAATGATTTTTTTGGGGGGAAGATAGACATTTCTTTCTATGCCATAATGCTTCCTGAGAAAGAATTTGGCTTGACATAATTTCTTCTTGCTCACAGCTATTTACAACTATTTCTTCTTGGGCTATTATTCTTTAGTTTTGTCTCCATGTATTGGGAGAATTGAGTAACTAATGATAGTGCAAATGTAGCAGGAAAACAAAAGAAGACTAGATATTTCAACCAAGAGATTTTAATAAAAGGAAACTGTTAAACAGATGTTGGAGAACTGAAAAACAATCTAAAAATGAACACTACAGTAATCACTGCAAGAACCTGCTGTCATCTCTAGGGCTGAGGAAGCAAAGATAATAATTTGAGGCTATCAAAACCCACAGGCTTGAAGCAGTGGTTCTGAACAGCAGTACCTTCGAAAAACTGATATTTCCCAGCTTATGTGGGCACCTCTTAAGGTGATGAGACTCATTCTAGAAGTGTGATCATTCTGGAAATAAAGAAAATAGCTGGGATCTTTCCCCTCTGCTGCTGCCAGTGAGAAAGAATTGCTAAAGCAATGCCAATAAGACCATCAAACTGAACAAAAAAGATTCAAGTCCCTTCTTCTTCCTCTTCCTGTCTTCCAGTATCTCTTAGTGCCCCCTATTGGCAGAACCTGACAAGGAACCAGCTGGCAAAACAGAAGTATAGTTTGCCGAGTTCCATTATCTTGGATCAGAGCTATGGAAGAGTGGATTTGTCACCAAGTAAGAACAGCCTAGTAATTGGCAAGTGTGGTAGACAAAATAATGGTACCTCCAACAGTATCCACATCTGAATCTTTTAAAACCTGTGAAAATGTTACCTTGTATGGTGAAAGAGACTTTGCAGATTTAAATAAGTTAATGATCTTGAAATGGAGAGACTGTTATAAATTATTCAGATGGGCTTGATAGAATTATAAAGGTCCTTATAAGGGAAGGCAGGAAAGTCAGAGAAAGAGATATGATGTCAGAAGCGAAAAGAAGGGGGAGGGAGGGAGGGAAAGAAGGAAGGAAGGGAAAAGAGGGGGAGATTTAAAGATGCTATTCTGCCAGCTTTGGGGATGGAGGACAGGGCATGAGCCAAGAGATGCGGGAAGCCTCTGTAAGCTGGAAAAGGCAAAGAAATACATTTTCTTCTAGGGCCTTCAGGGGGAATGCAGTTCTGCCAATGCCTTGGTTTTAGTCTCATAAGATCCGTTTTGAAATTCTGACCTCCTTCTCTTGCTGTTTTAAGCCACCTCTTGTTTGTGGTAAGTTTTTATAAATGCATAGCACTGAATTATAACATTTTGAAGGTAAAGAAGTAAACAACATCCTTTGCCCCCCAAAAGGCCATTCTTAGTCATGGGATGAGATAAGAAGTATTCTGTCATGTCTGATATGAGCAGACATATCACAGAAGAAAATATACAGATGGTCAACAAACACATGAAAAGGTATTTATCATTCTTAGTCATCAGAGAAATGAATATTAAAGCCAAAATGAGATATCAGTATATACATACTAGAATGGATATAATTCAAAAGATGACAATATCATTCTTAGTAAGAAAGTGGAATCATTGGAACTTTTATGAATTTCTGATACATGTGCAAAATGATACAACCTCTTTAAAACTCTTTGGTAGCTTCCAATAAAGTTAAACATACACTTTACCTGTTACTCACTCCAGGGTATATATCTCAAAATAATTAACTATATTAACACAAAGAGAATTATACAAGTATGTTTGTAACAACTTTACTTATAATAACCCCAATTATGGGTTGAATTATATCCTTCCAAAAAGATGTGTTAAAAGCCTAACCCTGGGTACCTCAGAATGTGACCTCACATGGAAATAGGATCACTACAGAGGTAATCAAGTAGAAATGAGATCATTAGGATAGGCTCTAATCCAATATGACTGCTGTCCTTATAAAAAGGGAAATATGCCAAAAACACACATAGAGTAAAGATGATGTGAAGACACACTGGGAGAAAAGTCATATGACTGGAGTGATGATATACCTGCAAGCCAAAGAAAGCCAAAGTATGCTGGCAAACACTGGTCAACTAAGAGTCAAACTCTGTAAAATATTTGAAGAGATTTATTCTGAGCCAAATATGAATGACCATGGCCTGTGACACAGCCCTCAGAAGATCCTAAGAACATGTGTCCAAAGTGGTTAGAGAAGAGCCTGGTTTTATGCATTTTGGGGAGACATAAAACATCAACTGAATACATTTAAGATGTACATTGGTTTGGTTCAGAAAGGCTAGACAACTTGAAGCTGCAGCTTTCAGGATGTAGGTAAATTTAAACATTTTCTGGTTGACAATTGGTTGAGTTTATATAAAGGCCTGGGATCAACAGAAAAGAAATATTTGGGTTAGGATAAAGGATTGTGGATGTCAAAGTTTTATTGTGCAGAAGAAGTCTTCACATAGCAGGCTTCAGAGAAAACAGATTATAAAATGTTTCATATTAGACTTAAACTGGGGCCTGACTCTTAATTGATTATCTCCTGGATCTGGAAAGTAAAACAAAGAGAAAAGGGGATTCTCTACAGAATGTAGATTTTTCCCACAAGAGATGACTTGCAGGCCAATTTCAAGATATAACAAGGAAATATATTTGGGGTTAAAATATTTTGATTTCCTTCCTTATTTGCTATGTGATGTTATGTCAGAGTCAGGTTGGAAAAAAGGTCACATTACATAGGGTTAAATAAAACTCCTCTGATGAGACTTTATGGTTTGTGAGGCATGCTCCCCAGGCCCTTAGGTAGGAATTTGAGCAAGATAAGAAAAAAAAAAAAAAGGTCAGAGCTTAGTTCTTACACCAAAAGCTAGAAGAAGAAAGGAAGTATTCTCTTCTAGAGCCGATGGAGAGTGCATGGCCTTACCAACACCTTGATTTCAGACTTCCAGTCCCCAGAACCATGAGATAATACATTTCTGTTGTTTTAAGCCACTCTGATTGACCTAACAATATGGATAACCCTCAAGAACTTTAAGTTAGCAGAAAACAATGCCAGAAGACACAAAAGAACACATGCCATATTCTCCCCTTTAGATAAATATAATAGACAGCAAAAATGACCATATCACTCCTTTTCACATCTACACCTTTGGCAATTTTTTTTTAACCATCCATCAAGAGGTGGCCAATTTTCCACCTCTTCAATCTGGACTGGAATGTGACTTTTGTCAATAGAATGCAGTGGGAGTAATTGTGTACCAGTTCTTAGACAAGATTCTTCACATATCCAGCTCTGTCTCTGAACCATATACAGGCACCATGTGAGCAGTTCCAAAATAGTCTACTGAAGTATCAGAGGCATTCAAACCAGAGTGACTCCATCCTATATAGGGGCTGGGTAAAATAGGACTGAGACTGCTTGGCTGCATTCCCAGGATGTTAGGCATTCTTAAGTCATGGAATGAGCTAGGAGGTTGGCTCAAGATACAGGCCACAAAGATCTTGCTGACAAAACAGTTTGAGGTAAAGAAGCCAGCCAAAACCTACGAAAACCAAGAAGATGATGAAAGTGATCTCTGGTCATCATCACTGCTCATTATATGCTAACTATAATGCATTCACCTGCTAAAGACACTCCCACAAGTGTCATGAAAGTCTACAAATGCCATGGCAATGTCAGGAAGTTATCCTATTTGACATAGAAAGGGAAGGAACCCTCAGTTCTGAGAACTGTCCACCCTTTCCCAGAAAACTCATGAATAATCCACCCCTTGTGATATGGTTTGACTGTGTCCCCACCCAACCTCTCATCTTGAATTGAACTTCCCATAATTCCCACTTGTTGTGGGAGGGACCAAGTGGGAGATAACTGAATCATGAGGGCAGTTCCCCCATATTGTTCTCATGGTAGTAAATAAGTCTCATGAGATCTCATGGTTTTAGAAGGGGAAACCCCTTTCACTTGGTTCTCATTCTCTCTTGTCTGCTCTATGGCCTTTTGCTGTTCACCATGATTGTGAGGCCTCCCCAGTCACGTGGAACTGTGAATCCCTCGAACTTCTTTTTCTTTATAAAGTACCCAGTCTTGGGTATGTCTTTATCAGAAGCATAAAAACAGATTAATACACCTTGTCTAGCATATAATCAGAAGTAACTATAAGTATACTTTGTTGAGCAGACCATGCCACTGCTCTGCCTATGGAGTAGCCATTCTTTTGCTTCTTTACTTTCTTAATAAACTTGCTTTCATTTTACTCTATAGACTTATCCTGAATTATTTCTTGCATGAAATGCAAGAGCCTCTCTGGGGTCTGGATTAGGACCTCTTTCCAGAAACAGAAGGATGAGACATCATAGAGTAGAGATAAAATGTCATAACCAAGGACATCCTAGAGCTGCAGACTTAGCAGCTAATCACAATACTTGAGTGAGCCCAACCGAAACAAGAACCACACAAATGAATTCAGACCAAATTGCTGATCCATTTATTTGTGAATTAAGTAGAGAGCTTTTTTAAGTTATTGAGTTTTTAGGTTGTTTTTCTATAGCAGCAGTTAACTAATGAAGTAAAGAAATAAGCCAAGTAAAATCTGACAATAAACATCATAAAAGTGAATAGTCTTGAGCAAAACAAAACAAAAAAATCAAAAAAACAAAGCTAAATGCATTATACTATCTGATTTCAAAATATACTACAAAGCCATAATAATCAAAACAGCATGATACTGGCTTAAAAACAGACATATAGACAAATGGAACACAATGTAAAGGCCAAAAATAAATCCATGTTATGGATAATTAATCTTTGATAAATACACCAAGAACATACAATGGGGAAAGTCTCTTCAATGAATACTGATGTGAAAACTTGATATCTACCTGCAGAAGAATAAAACTGGACTTTTATCTCATATCTCATACCAAACTTAACTCAAAATGCATTAAAGACATAAATGTAAGTCCTGAAACTTTAAAACTACTAGAAAAAAGTGTAAATCAAAAATAAAATTTAAAGGCCCCCCTGCAACCATCTGAATGGAATCCCTCCTCAGCCAGGGTTTCTCTAAAATTTAACCTGAAAGACTGGTTCAGGCCATGGTGGGAAGTTGAGGTCAGACATGCCTTATATGCCCCTCCAGAATTAACATCAACACAGACCTTAAGTCTAATAAGTAACATTTACAATATATTTTCTCTAAAGCCTGATACCTGGAGGCTTCATCCGCATAATAAAACCTTGGTGTTCACAACTCCTTATCGTAATCCAGACATTCCTTTCTACTGATAATAACTCAACTAGTTGCTAGTCAGAATATGTTTAAATCTACCTATAATGTGGAAGTGCCCCTAAAGTTGTTTCACCCTTCCAGACTGAACTAATGTATTAGGTTGGTGCAAAAGTAATTGCAATTTTATCATTACTTTAGATTACATAGATTACTTAGATAACTGCTAAGTCTGCTGAGATCCCACATATAAGAGACATAATGTGGTATGTTACATTATTTTACACATAACAAGCAAACTTATTTTTAATGGCAAAAACCACAATGACTTTTGTACCAACACAATCAATTTTACATGTATTGACTGATGTATGATATCTCCCTAAAATGTATACAACCAAGCTGTACACAAACCATGTTGGGCACATGGCATCAGGGCCTCTAAGCTGTGTCACAGGCACATCCTCACCTTGGTGAAATAAACTTTCTAAATTGACTGAGACTTTCTCAGATATTTTAGTTTCACAAAAGCATAGGAGAATAAGCTTCTTGAGATCAGTCTGGCCAATAATTTTGTTGTCTATATGACCCAAAAGGGACAAACAAAAAAAGCAAAAACATGAGAATGGGACTGTATCAAACTAAAAAACTTCTGTACAGCAAAGGAAACAACGATGTGAAGAGACAAACTACAGAGTGGGAGAAAATATTTGTAAGCTGTGCATCTGATAAGAAACTATATCCAAAATATGTTTAAAAAGTCAAATAAACCAATAGCAAGAAAACAACCTGATTTTAAAAATGAGCGAAGGACCTGTATGGACATTTCTCAAAAGGAGATATATAAACGGCCATCAAATATATGAAGAATGCTCTATATCATTAATCATCAGAGAAATGTAAATTGAAACACTAAGTTATCACCTCACATCTATTAGAAGAGCTATTCTCATAAAGACAAAAGATAAGTGTTGGCAAAAATATGGACAAAAGGAAACCCTTGTATTTGTTGGTGGGAGTGTAAACTAGCATAGCCTTTATGGAAAGAGTATGAAGCTTCCTCAAATTAAACACAGAACTACAATATGATGCAGCAATCCCACTACTGGGCACATATCTAAAGAACATGAAATTGGTATGTTGAAGAGATAACTGCACTCCCATGTTCATTTCAGCATTGTTCACAACAGCCAAAATATGGAGTTAACCTAAGTGTCCACCAATGGATGAATAGATAAAGAAAATGTAGCATATACACATTGAAATAATATCCAGTCTTAAAAACAAAGGAAATATTGACATTTGAAACAACATGAATAAACCTGAGGATATTATGTTAAGTGAAAAAAGCCAGACACAGAAAGAAAAATACCACAATATGTGAGATCTAAAAATGTCAAACTCATAGAAGAAAAGAACAGAATGATGGTCACCAGGGGATTGGGATTTGGGGAGAAATGAGGAGGTATTGGTCAAAGGGTACAAAGTTTCATATAGATGGACTGAGATAAGTTTAATAATAAAAAAAAAAACTCAGAACAACGATTACCTTGGAGAAAAGATTAACTGTAAAAAAGTTGAGAGAGCTTTTCTAGATAAGCTTTTAGTTCTATGTCTTGATTTGGGTAATAGTTTTATCATCATTAAAATGTAATATATATCTGTGAAAACTTATTAAACTGCACACTGAAGAGCTGTGTATATCACAGTATGCAAGTTATACCTCAATCGTAAAGATAGAGAAGAAATTGGGTGTCTTCTTGTCAGGATTAGATTACTGCTAAGTCTGTTTATCAAGAGTCGCCTTACCCTTGAGGATATCTCTTAGTGATTTTTTAATCTACAGATCCCTTGATTATAAATCATCATAGATGTAACTGGGCTTTCAAAGTTGAGCCCAGTTGGCCTCCCCATTGCAATATTTTATGCCATTAGTGTTTTAAATTGTCTTCTTTCTTATTTTAACAAGAGTCAGAATAATTTTTTCCTCAACATTTATGAAACATGATGGCTGGCACTTTTTAATCAATCAAAACTTTTCAGTTTTTTGAGAATTACTAGCGATACTTTCTAGAAAACTTTTATAATAAGTAAAAATATTCCTAATTATCTACATATATGTGGAGGTACATAATTTATTCATTTTATATAAACTAAAACAATAAATTTAAATGAAATTTAGGTAGAGAGTGGCTTGTGTTAGATAATAGTACCTTTTGACTAGATTTAATATTGTAGCTTAGACCTAATACATGGTCCAAATAACTATTATTATGAGCTAATGTACTGAATACCTATCATTCTTAAGGTGTCTATAATCCCTTACAGCATCTTACTTTTGAACTTCAAGTGTCAGCAAACTAAGTGTTGAGACTTCATGCCAGAAAGAATGAATTATGAAAAATGTGATCTGGTTTTGGACAATTGACATTGGCCTAATAAATCTAACCAATGGGCTTTATCTTTTACCAGTTAATATATATATTTTGGAACATACTGTACTGTACCTGGGTAGACAAAATTTGAAGTAGTTGCTGATTAAATAGAGCTGATTTTCTTCTCCAATGGCATCCCATATCTCTGATTTTCATAGTCTCCTTCTCAGAGAAGAATTATTCATTTTCGTAGGAAGAAGAAGATGAGACTGCAAAAGTTTATTGACATTTGATTAAATGCCAGGCTAACAAATGTACTTTTAAAGAACTAGTTATTAATTCCTGGAGGATTCTCCTCACCTCTGATTTCAGTATTATAGTAGATAGGTATAGTGTTAGACTTCATACTTCTGAGTAGTGAATAAAGTTTTTATTATTCTTTTAAAAATATATTAATTTAATGGCAGTTTTTCTAATATTTTTGTTAGCCCTCACAGCTTTAACTCAAGACAATTTAGAAAAGAGCATTTTCCACCTTGTTCTGTAAAGACAGGGAGAATGAAACCAAGAGCACGTTGTACAGACAGACATTGTGTTCTGCCCATAAATGCTCAGTAAATCGTGAAGTAAATAGCACCTCCTTTTACATTCCTATTATTTTATCTAAGAAGTTTGAGTTTAGTGGATTATTTAACCAGAAAAGTTCTGCCCCCTGAACTCAATGATATTGTTCCTCGATGCTGAGAGATCACAAACATTTTCATAATCTCCTGAGTTCTGTAGCCTGTGCAGGCTGATTCTTGGGAGAACTCCAGAATTGTGTCAGTTCTTAAAAGGAAAGTGGGAAGAAAAGCACGTAATAGCCTTTACATTTGGAGAAAAAAAGTAGTTGTCTAGAAAGTGAGGGAAGTGAGAGAAGTTAAAAAACACACATGGATAAATATAATTGAGGAGTTGACTGATTTGTCAGTGGTCTGTATCTTTCAAAGAATATGGCATTTCCTGTTGGGAAGGTTGGGGGCTAGGGGAAGGATAGCATTAGGAGAAATGTCAAATGTAGATAACGGGTTTATGGGTGCAGCAAACCACCATGCCACATGTATACCTATGTAACAAACCTGCATGTTCTGCACATGTATCCAATAACTTAAAGTATGAAAAACAACAACAACAACAATAACAACAAACAGAGGCTGGATTTATCAGGTGGGAACTGCCTTGAGGTTCTATGATTCTTCATTTCTTTCTATCCAAAAAAAAAAAAAAGAGAGAGAGAGAGAATATGGCATTTCCTATTATGGGTCTTATGCTACTTTCAGCCAAAGCTGAAAAATGAAAACAAGACACAAAGATTGAGATGCTCCCATACCACACACAAACCCTGTCAACCTTATACAAATAAAACCAAAGGAAGGAATCTTGCTTCATTTTTTATTTTTCCCTCTCCATTCATGTCCCCCACCACTGAAATTCCTCAGTAACATTCTACCCGAATATTATGTCAATTTTTGCAACCTGATATGGACCGTTTGTGGTCCAAGAGAAAATGGGCTTTACCAAACTCACTTAGGTCTCCTTTTGTATTTTTAATTAGTTTTATAATTATCAATATAAATATTACATTCACAAACAGGAGGCTTCACCCTAAGAGTTTAATTAAATACCTATAAATAAGCTCAGCTGGTCTGCCAAGGCTGAATAACCTAGTGATTTAAATGTGTGTTATAATTGCAAATGAAATGAGTTTGAATTCCTTTGAGTTTTATTTTTATTATAAATCTCCCTATCTTCTTGTTCTCTTAATAATCAATGGGTAACCTAAATTTTTTATTTAATTATTTTTATCATGTCAATCTACTACAGACCTAATGAAATATTTAAGTATTTTCCTGGAAGAAAAATGCCACATGATATTAAATGTAATTTTCAGAAAAATGTACTGCATTTTTTAATAAACAAAGGACTGCTCTTCTTTAGCACTTTATAGCATTTTATTAACTATTGTACAGTATACTTTTCTTTGAATTCTCAGCATGTCCCTGCAGTTTTGGTAAACAAGAGCAGATCCCACAGTAGCAATCCTTTAAAGGGAACTTTTATTGACTCACATTCATTCAAGACGAGTGTTCCCAGCATGTTAAAATATAATGATGCTTGCTATCTATACACAGTTGGATGATGCCACAAGAAGCAAATTTTTACTTGTCTTATTAATCATCTCCTCTCCCTCTGTGGGGTTTCAATTCAGGATAGCTTGCCCATTGATAAAACTAGTCATCTTGTATGGTCAAATTGCAGCTAGTATCATACAACTGTGGAATTAATCACTTCTACAAGTATAGCGCAGTTCTATAAATTCAATTCAAATGTCTGCTGTAAGAGCAGAGCAGTATTCACATGGGGAAAAGTCTCACATTGGGAAAAGTCAAAAATTACTGATGAAGCATTTGTGTAGTGAAAGAAAAAGAAGACCAACATCTTTATTGTATAACCATGGAGTTGTAGTCTATCTCCAGCAGGTTCTACTTTTCTGACTGAGGGTATTTTTTAGCTCCATATACATAAAATAGTATAGCCCTTAGATACATATATCTAGATCTTAATAGTGCACACCCTGGATAAGCAGGGTAGTGATAAGAGTCCAGTAGTTAGACATGCATTCAACCATGGTTCTACAACTGAGGCAAATTATGTATATCTGTATCAGTCTGTTTTGGCTGCTATACCAAAATATCATAGCCTGAATGACTTAGCGAAAACAGATGTTTATTTCTCATGGTTCTGGGGGTTGGGAAGTCCAAAATCATGGAATGGTAGATTGTGGTGAGGAGCTACTTTCTGGTTCATAGATGGTGCCTTCTCACTGTGTCTTTACATAGCAGAAGGGGAGGGGAACTTCTCTGTGGCCTCTTTTATAAAGGCCCTCATCATATTCATGAGAACTCATGACCTAGTCATTCCACCTCCTAATACCACCACATTGGAAATTAGGTTCAACCTATGAATTCATGTGGGAGGGAGGGACATAAATAGCTGCAGCAACCTCCCGTGGTCTCAATTTTCCAGTCTGTAAATTTAGTACAAATAATGCCCAAGTATACACATATTTGGCATATGCAAACTTAACTTCTATGTGTATGTATGTCATAGTTTGTAAATATGTTTTAGATTTAGATAATTGTATAAAGTCATAAAACATGGGTGATAGAGAGTTTGGAGAAGTAGTAGGACTGTTCTACTTATTAAGTTTGTTGGTATAACAAATCAACAAACTTATTTATATAACTTGTTTATATAACTTTATGTGTTATATGTCTTAATAAAACAACAGAGGAAAAGAACATAGATATTATAGGAAATAGTGATAGTTGATGAATTATATTATTAATTATTATATTCATTATTAATTATATTCATTATTAATTACTTCAGATGCTGAATGAACTTACAGAGAAGTTAATTTTTCTAATTCATTTTCTTCTTGGAGTTAGGTTCTATATTTTATACTTTATAAAAAATTATTGTCACTTTCCAGGTGTTAGAGACAGCTGCTCTGATTTCATAAAAGTTTTTCTGACACTCTCTAATCCTAAAGCAAAATGTAGGGCTTTGTTTGTGCTTACTTTTTCTTTTAACCAGCTCCCTATTTTGATCACAGATGTCTAATAATTTAGGAAAATATAACAAGATCTCCATGTAGTCCATGTTCCTTGACTAACCTACTTCATAGGATAAAGTGATAACCACCTCCTGTGTAATTGTCAGTGGTTGCAAAGTTCTCAGATAATATGAGATGGAAAAGGATAAGGGCACTAGCTTGTTCAAACTCTTAGACTTGAGAGAGCCAACAGCAGATTTAACTTGTGAAATTTCAGCCCCACTAACCACAGAAATTGGAGTATAGTGACTAAAACATCTGGGTTCTAGTCCCAACTCCTTCACTTACTGGGTGATCTTGAGTAGAACTCCAAACAACTATATGGTACTTATTTTATAGAAATTTTTGAGAATCAAATGAGACAATGTATACAGCAGCACATTGAAACTGAGAAGTCCAATACAAATATAATACACATTAGTAAGTATGAATGTGTGCTGAGCTAAGAGCTACAGTTAGAATGCTCTATGGTTCTTTACAATGCCTCATTCCTAAAAATCAATTCTTGACTTGCTTTTGAAAGACTTCTGAGGTTTTGACAGGCCAATCTTTGACCAGGAATGCTAATATGTCTCCTTTTTCAACTTGTGATGAATAAGAGTCTGAGATGACCACCATCAAACAGAGCTATTATTTTAGTGATTAAAGTTTATGACACCAAAGACTATAAGTTTATGACTGTTTTCTTTGTTCAGCTCAGAATCTGGGCCAGCATCCACGCTGAGCAAGATTAGAGCAACAGAGAGCAATGGTTTAAACCAGGCTCCTTGGTGGTTAATTTCATTCATTTTCTATATCAAAACTTGATGATGTGTTAAAAAATCCAAACATTAAGTTTAAAATACCTTTTCCACTTTTAAACATTTTTCTTCAGAATGCATTGCAAATAGTTTTATAATGTCCTTAAATAGACTACCTAGTGGTCTTCTAATGACCATGCCCTGAAAACTCACCATCAAAAAGAAGGTCTCCGCAGAATAGAACTGCTTTTTTGTGGGTAATGGACAAAAGGCAAATATCATGTGTTAGTCCATGCCAGAAGCATCCTCTGGAAGTCTACTGGTGGGAAAAGGGAAAAATTAACTCCCAAACTCATTTCTGGTTGCTAGAGGCTACTGGACTGTATAGAGTTCAGCTGGGCTCCCCGAAGCTGCTTAGTGCTCTTCTCTCTCTGAAATATTAATGCCTATTTGGTAGCAGCTGAACCTTCAACAAAAGTTGAAGGGCTGTTGCCACTGAAGCCTGCTGTCTAGGAGATTTGCTGACCTCCAGCGAATCTAAATTCTGCACAGATTTCAGTACATGCTGCCTTCTGTTTCAGTAGTGTTGCAGTTTGGTGGTCTGTGCATGTCTGCAGGAGAAGTAAACATTTGGAATTTGTGTTCATCCACTTGTTGATTTATCTGTATGATTTTATACTGTTTGATTATTCTTTTAATTGAAACTATTTGCTTTCACTGTATTCAGATAGTTTCTGTTACTTTTTAATTGTAGCAAAACATACTTCCAGTAAAGCACACAGAGTACATTAATCTTGATTGTGCAGCTGCATATGTGTTTATTTATTTATTTGTTATATTTATGGATTTATATGTACAAGTGCAGTTGTGTTCCATGGATATTTGCATAGTGGTGAAGTCTGGGCTTTTAGTATTCTCATCATCCAAATATTGTACATTGTACCCAATAAGTAGTGTTTCATTCCTAACCCTTTCCTATCCTCCTGTGTTTTGGAGTCTCCAACGTCTATTTGCAATGTTTCTCCCAGGAGTTCTTTGACCTTCTTGTATCTGGATGTCTAGATCTCTAGAAAGACCAGTGAACTTTTTCTAAATTACTCTCTCAAATAGTTTTCCATACTTTTAACTTTTTCTTCTTCTTCCCCTGGAATACCTATAACTCATAGGTTTAGACACTGCATAATTGCATATTTCTCAAACTTTCTTCATTAAAAATTTTTTTTTGTCTGACTACGTTAATTTGAAAGACCCGTCTTCCTGTTCTGAAATTCTTTCTTCTTCTGGGTCAACTCTATTGTTGAAGCCTCCAACTATATTTTATAATTCCTTTATTAAAATTTTCATTTCCAGAAGTTCTGTTTAAAATTTTAAAATATCTCTCTTTTTTTATAGTGTATATTTTTTTTCTGATTTCTTTATGTTTGTTTTCAACTTTCTCTTGGATCTCATTGAGCATCATTAAAATCAATATTTTTAATTCTTTATTTCATATTTTAAAGATTTTATTTTTGTTAGAATCCATTGCTGGAGAGTTAGTATGATCCTTCTGGGGTGTTGTAACACTTTTTCATACTTCTAAAATTGTCTGGTTCCTTCTCATCTGGATAAGCTATCTCTCTTTTTGTAAAAAAAAAAATATATATATATACTTGCATTTGGATGCGACTTCCCCACTTGAGAATGTGACTATAATGTGTATTATGTAGGGTCCCTTGGTTTGGTTCTGGATATTTTCAGTGGCAGAGACTCCATATCAATTTCTTAATTATAGATAGCCTTTGTATGGTGGCATTCTCAAATGCCGGTTGTAGTAGTGATACACTGAGCATGTGAGTGGGCTCACTGTCTCCTGTGGGGCCAGAATGACAGAGGCCTCAGGAAGTTTATCTCATTCCCTAGTGCTGTGCACTTATGTCAGTGGATTTTCTATTGGGTTATACAGTTCAACCTCCAGGCCAGTATGTGGTACTTATGGATAAGGGCCAGATACATCTGATACAGATGGCTATATGCTGTGAAAAGCTCTCTGTCTCCTCAGGCAGTAAGATGTCCTGTGGAATATACCTTGTTCTGAGCTACCTGCTCAGAGTCTGGGAGGACCAAGCTGGACAGGGTTACACTGGGCAGGCATGCCTACATTTCCCCGGTGACAAGTATATGCACCAGCTCCAAGTTGGAGACTGGGGGCAGCTGCCAAGCACCCAGAGATATGCCGGGGTATGAAGTGGAGACACTTCTGCTGTCCCATGTTCTCTACTGTAAAGGGAAAACTAGCATGAATTCCTAAACTAGAAGAGTAGGTGTTCCAAATGCCTGGAGATGTTACTAGGCATCAAGTGGAAACACCAAGATCTCTGTACCTGAAGGGGCAGGAAGGTAAATGAATATACCAAATGCCTGGAAATATTCCTGGGTGTGGAGCAGAGGGCACTGCAAGATCTCTGCACAGAAAGAGAGGGGTAACTGAAGCTCCTCACCCATCCAAGCAGTTGCACCAAATGTCTGGAAATATGTTGCCAGCAGAGTAGCCACTGTGGAACAGAGTTACCATCATTACAACAAGGCTTTTGTAGGGGAAGGGAAGGGCAGTTCACACCCCTATTCCTGGCAAATGAGTGCACCTAATGCCTGGAAATATGTCCAGGTGGTGAGTGGAGGGGATGCCATTGGATTCAGTTCTTGTAACAGAAGTGTGGCCCTTGCTCGCAATCCAGGCTAGCCAGAGTGGGGTCTGCCTTGCTCCTGCTCCTTGGAACTGGAACAGTCCTTGGAACACTCCCCTAACAATTAAGGGAGCAAGTTGAAGCACCCAGCAATGACACATGCAGATCAGTTCCATGCCATAATGCTGTTCCTGGCTGCAAACCACACTGCCCAGGAAAAATTACAGCTTCAGAAACTCTCCTCTTGCCCCAGTTCAGTGACAGGAAAGAGCCCAATTCCAATGCCTATTGCTGGGGCACACTCCACGCTCATTGCTCAATTCTGGCTGTAGGGGCCCTTTCTCGCTCCAGATCAAGTGCTCCACTCCAACTAGAGACTAATACGCCTGTGGCAGCTGCTACTACCAGGTCACCAAACCAATGACTGACTTTGTATGAACCTAGATTGAAAATGGGTGTCCTCTGTGGACACTTCTCAAAAGAAGACATACAAGTGAGCAAAATCATATGAAAAAATGCTTACCACTAATCATCAGAGAGATGCAAATGAAAACCACAGTGAGATACTGTCTTATATTAGCCAGAAAGGCTATTAATAGGAAGTAAAAAAAAATAACAAATATTGACCGGGCGTGGTGGCTCACACCTGTAATCCCAGCACTTTGAGAGGCCAACGTGGGTGGATCACAAGGTCAGGAGATGGAGACCATCTTAGCTAAATGATGAAATCCTGTCTCTACTAAAAATACAAAAAAATTAGCTAGGCGTGGTGGCACGGGCCTGTAGTCCCAGCTACTTGGGAGGCTGAGGCAGGAGAATCACTTGAACCCAGGAGGCGGAGGTTGCAGTAAGCCGAGATCGTGCCACTGCACTCCATCCTGGGTGACAGAGTGGGACTATGTCTCAAAAAAAAAAATACATATATATATATATATATATATATATATATATATATATGTAAGGTTGCAAAGGAAAGGGAACAGTTATACATTATTGGTGGAAATACACATTAGCTCAGCCCCTGTGAAAAGCTGTTTGAAGATTTTTCAAAGAAGTAAAGATGGAATTACTATTTGACCCAGGAATCCCATTACTGCATATATACCCAAAGGAAAATAAATTATTCTACCAAAAAGACATCTGCATTCATTTATTGCAGCACTATATACAATAACAAAGACATGGAATCAGCTCAGGTACCCATCGATGGTGGACTGGATAAAGAAAGTGTGATACACATACACCATGGAATACTATGTAACCATAAAAAACAAACACATCATATCATTTGCAACAACATGAATACAGCTGGAGGCCATTATTCTAAATGAATTAATGCAGAAACAGAAAACCAAATATCACATGTTCTCACTTATAAGTGGCACTTATAAGTGGGAGCTAAACATCGAACACACACAGACACAAAGATGAGAACAATAGTCACTCGGGATTCCAAAAGAGAGGAGGGAAAGAGGGGGCAAAGGTAGAAAACTACTTATCAGATACCATGCTCACTACCTGGGTGATGCAAACATAAGAAACTCAAACCTCAGCATTACTCAAAATATCCTTATAAGAATTCTGCACCTGTATCCCCTGAATCTAAAATTTAAAAAGAGGAAAAAGAGAAAATGGTGTCATTTTCTCAGTCCCAGGTCTGAAAAAAAATGCCTGCAGCTTTTCCCAGTGTCTTTTCCTCTCATTGTCTCCCAGCCTCTCTGCACGTTAGCTCTAGGACTTGTGGGAAACAAGGAGTTCCCCTGTGGTCTGTGTTGCATAGCCATACAAATGTTAGGATGGATTTTTTTTCTATATCTGCGAAAAACATCATGGGGACTTTAGAGGAGTTGCACTGAATCTATAGATCACTTCGGGTTGTATGGACATCTTAACAATAATAAAGTTTCTGAAAAAAAACAAGAAATATCTTTTCATTTATTTGTGTGTATTTAATTTTATTTTAATAATATTTTATAGTTTTGATATAGTTTTGTCTCCTTAGTTAATTTTGCTTCAAAGTATTTTTTGATGTTATTATGAATGGTATTTTTTAAAATTTCCTTTTTTGAGTTGTTCATTGTTAGTGTACAGATATGTAACTGATTTGTGTGTGTTAACTTTGTATTTTGGAACTTTACTGAATATTTAAATTAGTTGTGATAGTTTTCCTTTTTTTATTTTTATTTGAATGCATGGATGCTTTAGGGTCTTCTACATATAAGACCATATCATCTGTGAACAGAGTTAATTTTTTCCCTCCAATTGGATGCATTTTCTTTCTTTTCCTTGTCTAGTTGCTCTTGCCAAGACATCCAGTACCATGATGAATAGAAATAATAAAAGCGGAAGTTCTTGCCCTGTTCCTGATCTTAGAGAAACGGTTTTTGGCCTTTCACCATTGACCATGATGTTGGCTACGGGGCTTTCACTTTTGGCTTTTATTGTATTTCTTTTTATAGAGACTTTTTTTTCTATTCCTTGTTTGTTGTTGTTTTTTTTAAATATCATGAAAGAGCATTGAATTTTTTCAGATGTTTTTGCATAAAATGAGATAATTACTTATTTTTTAATTCTTTTTTATTATGTTAATGCGATGTATTACATTGGTAGGTTTTCATATGTTGAACCACTAACTTTGCTTTTTATTACTTAATGATTTTAAGCAAGTTCTTTAATTTAAATTTTAGTTTTCTTATCTGGAAAATTCAGCCAATACTAATACGTACTTCTATTATTGGGAATATTAGATAAATAATGTATATATTACACTTAGTACTGTGCCTAGAACATTCATGTTCAAAGTGGCAGCTATTAGTATCATCACCAAAATCATCATCATCATCTGATATTTTTCACTAAAGCTAGCAGTAAGCAATAAATTTATTGAAATCAGACACATAAAGAAGAGTATAAAAAATACACTTCTAAAAACACATTTAAAACGACGATTGTTAACATTAACTGGAAAAAAAGAATAATTGATGACTAACCCCTCAACCACAGAGCCTGCTGAGCCCATAACTAAAAGAATATAATGTGTTAGTTTATCTGTCCCTTTGCGCCAAATTTTCACTCTGACTTCCACCAGAGTCATCGGCAGTCCCATTCATGAAGGCAGGATAGAAAAGAAGATATTGTTAGAGAAGAAAAGCAAAGGAGGAATAGGAGTGAGAAAAGAGGGTAGAAGTCATGGAGTACAGGACAGCAATTGACTTGCCGTTGTATCAGGCTACTGTTGCCAGCCACAGGAAGAGGACATGGAAAGCCTCAACACCTGCCATTCATCCCCAGCCCCTGCCAGCCCCAACACACCCAGCACCCATCCTTTTCCAGCTCCATGATGTTTCCCTATCTCAACTCTTTTTTTACTGGCTGGGGTGAGCAAAAATGATGTAAAGAACAGAAGGTACATCAGTCTGGAAGAGAGGTTAAACTATTGGCTAAATTCAATAGGTTCTTAGGATTATGAGTAGATAGTGATTATTGCTGCTTTCCATCACCCCAGTAAAAGAAATTAGACTTTTTAAAGATGAGTCAGGTTTTCATAACACTTTTTGAAACTGGACTAATAACCTTCAGACTAGCTCACTGGATATATTTTCTTATTTTACATTGCCTTTAACTCTGCCTTTCTACCATCGCCTTCAAAGCTATTCAACTTTCATTCAACAGCTATTGACCAAGGATGGAGCAGTAACCAACGCAAGTCCTTGCTTTCATAAAATTCACATTCCGCTAAGGGAAGAAGACAGTAAACATCAAAAAAATAATAACCTTGCAATGGCAAGGTTATTTATGATATGAACCACAAAGGAAGGAACTTTTGAATAGAAATTTAAACAAAGTGAGGAACATGCCACATTCTTGGGGTGTGGATTCCCCGCATAAGACATGGCAATGATTTCACACTTTTTTCCCAAAAATAAATATTCTGAAGAGCGACAATTTTCTGCAATTTCAAAGAATCTGGTTTTTAAACCACTGTGCAAGCAAAGTAAGACAGCACATTTTTTTTTCTCATCATCTCCCAGAACAGCAAAAGTCAGATTTTGTAATAGTCCTATGGCAGGAGAGACTTATTAAGCACCTAAGTACAATCTCCAGACCCATACCCACACTGTTTGAGCCTGGGAGGTTGAGGCTGCAGTGAGCCACGATCTTGCCATTGTACTCCAGCCTGAGCAACAGAGCATGGCCTTGTCTCTAAAAACTAAAACTTAAAAAAAAAATCAGACATGAAACACTTATCATTATATATAATAACATCACCTTAACTTGATTAAATCTACAAAGCCCCTCTTTCCAAATAAGACCACCTTCACAAGTACCTCAGGTTAAGACTTTAACATATTCTTTTGAGGGACACAACTCTACCCATACCACAGACTATGAGAAAAATTAAGCAGGAAAACTTGAGAGGATGTGTGTGTAGGTAGGAGGTGGAGGTCAGAAGAAGTATGACTAGAGTAGCTGAAAGAAGTCTGACTGAAAGAATACACTTGCATGACGACCTGAAGATGAGGGAGCCAGTGGGTGGCTGCAGAAGAGTAGATGCAGTCTCACAGAATATACCATCTGTGTTCAAAGAACAGCAAAGGGGCTGGTATGGCTGAACCAGAGTGAACAAAAGGTGATGAGTTCTGAAAAGTAACAAAAGAGCCAGATTGTAAAGACTTTGGTTTTTATTCTAAGTGAGATGGGAAACCCTTGGAGGGTTTTGACCAGAGGATGACATAACCTCACTTACATTTTAACAGGACCTCTCTGGCAACTCTTGAAATTAGAATATAGGAGAGCAGGGCAGAAGCAAGGATTCAGCTTAAAAGACTATTGAAATAATCCTGCTGAAAGGTAACGGTGGTTTGACAGTAGATATATGATAAGTGTTTCATGTCTGTTTTTTTTTTTAAGTTTTAGTTTTTAGAGACAAGGTCATGCTCTGCTGCTCAGGCTGTAGTACAATGGTAAGATAATGGCTCACTGCAGCCTCAGCCTCCCAGGCTCAAGCAATCCTGCTGCCTCAGACTCCTAAGTAGCTAGGACTACAGGCAGAGGGCAACACACTTGGCTAAATTATTATTATTATTATTATTTTGTAGAGCTAGGGGTTTCACTTTGTTGCCCAGGCTAGTCTCAAACTCCTGGCTTCAAGCGATCTGCCCACCTTCACCTCTCAAAATGCTAGAATTATAGGCACGAGCCACTGAACTTCTCTTCTGGATATTTTTTGAAGGTACAGATAATGAAACTTGTTGACAGATTTTGGTTGTGGAGTGTGAACAAAAACAGATGAGTCAAAAATAACACAAGCTAATTGAAAGAAATAAATGAAAGAAGACAGTTGCCAATAACCTAGACATATAGAATATGGAAATTGCTGACACTAAGAGAAAACCAATAAATCAGTGGGCATACTAAGCATCAGAGGTTTTATTTGTATACACAAATTGAGATGTTCAGCATAGAGTTAACTGTAAAGGTCTGTATGTGTGAGAATAAACATCCATACTCCATATCTCATCGTGGCAGGTACACTGCAAAACTAGCCTATGTTTTAGTGTGAGCAGAAACCTGAACAAAAGTCTAAGCGATTTGTTTCTAAAAACATTCCATGTACATGGATAGGGAAAATCAATATTGATAAAATGGCCATATTACCCAAAGCAATTTACAGATTTAATACTATTCCTATGAAACTTCTAATGACATTATTGACAGAACTAGATAAAAAAAACTATTTTAAAATTCATATGGAACCAAAAAAGAGCTTGAATAGCCAAGACAATCCTATGCAAAAAGAAAAAAGTTAGAGGCATCATGTTATCTGACTTCAAACTATACTACAGATCTACAGTAACCAAAACAGCATGGTAATGGTACAAAAACAGACACAGATACCAATGGAACAAAACAGAGGACCCTAAAATAAGGTCACACACCTATGACCATCTGATTTTTGACAAAGCTAACAAAAACAAGCAATGAGGAAGGGACTCTTTATTCAAGAAATGGTACTGGGATAACTGGCTAAACATATGCAGAGGATTGAAACTGGACTCCTTCCTTACACCATATATAAAATCATCTCAAGTAGGTTTGAAGACTTAAATGTAAAACCCAAAACTCTAAAAACCCTGGAAGACAACCTAGGCAATATCATTCTGCATGTAGGAAACAGCAAAGATTTCGTAAGAAAGAAGCCGAAGGCAATTGTAACAAAAAGAAAAGTTGACACATGGGACTTAGTTGAACTAAAGAGCTTCTAAACAGCAAAATAAACTATCAAAAGAGGAAATAGACAACCTGAAAAATGGGAAAAAAATTTTGAAAGCTATACATCTAACAAATGTCTAATATCCAGAATTTATAAGAAACTTAAATCAATGAGCAAACACCAAATAACCTCATTAAGAAAATAGGCAGAGGACATGGACAGACACTTTTCAAGAGGAGACACATATGTGGTGAACAAGCATATAAAAAATGTTCAACATCACTATTCATCAGAGAAATGCAAATCAAAACCACAATGAGATGCCATCTCCCGAGTCACAATGGTTATTATTAAAAAGTCAAAAAATAACAGATGGTGGTGAGGTTGTAGGAAAAAAAAGAATGCTCAAACACTGCTGGTGGGAATACAAACTAGCCAGCTACTGTGGAAAGCAATTTGGAGATTTCTCAAAGAACTTAAAACAGATGTACCATGCAGCCCAGCAGTCCCATTAATTGGTATATATCCAAAGGAATATAAATTATTCTACTATGAAAACATATGTACATATACGTTCATCACAGCACTATGTGCAATAGTAAAGACATGGAATCGACCTAAATGTCCATCATTTAGTTGCAACAACATGGATAGTGGTGAGAATAAGAAATAAAGGGCATTTGAATAGGAAAAAGGAAGTCGAACTGTCTCTGTTTGCCAACGATACAATTCTTTTTCATTTTTTTAGATGGAGCCTCGCTCTGTTGCCCATACTGAAGCGCAGTGGTACGATCTCAGCTCACTGCAACCTCTGCCTCCTGGGTTCAGGCAATTCTCCTGTCGCAGCCTCCTGAGTAGCTGGGACTATGGGTACATGCGACTACACCTGGCTAATTTTTGTATTTTTAGTAGACACAGGGCTTTGCTATATTGGCCAGGCTGGTCTTGAACTCCTGAGCTCAGGTGATCCACTCGCCTCAGGCTCCCAAAACGCTGGGATTACAGCATGAGCCCCCATGCCTGGTCAATGACATGAGTCTACAAAACCCCAGTCTTGGCCCAAAAGCTTCCTCAGCTGATAAACAACATCAGTGAAGTCTCAGTGTACAAAATCAATGTGCAAAAATCACTAGCATTCATATACACCACCAAAAGCAAGCTAAGAGCTAAATCAGGAATACAATTCTATTCACAGTTGTCACAAAATGGATAAAACGCCTAGGGATAGAGCAGACCAGGGAGGTAAAAGATATCTACGATGAGAATTACAAAACACTGCTCAAAGAAACCAGAAATAACACAAACTGAAAAACACTTCATGTTCTTGGATGGGTAGAATCAATATCATTAAAATGACCATATTGCCCAAAGCAATTTACAAATTTAATGCTATTTCTATCAAACTACTAACGACATTCTTCACAGAACTAGTAAAAACTATTGTAAAATTCATACGGAACCAAAAAAGAGCCTGAATAGCCAAGACAATCCTAAGCAAAAAGAGTAAAGCTACAGGCATCATGCTACCCAACTTCAAACTATATACTACAGGGCTACAATAACCAAAATAGCATGATACTTGTACAAAAACAGACACATAGGCCAATGGAACACAATAGAGAGCCCAGAAATAAGGCTGCACACCAACAACCACCTGATCTTTAACAAAGCTGACAAAAACAAGCAAGGGGAAAAGGATTCCCTCTTCAATAAATGTTACTGGGATAACTAGTTAGCCATATGCAGAAGATTGAAACTGGACCCCTTTCTTACATCATATACAAAAGTCAATCCCCCAAGATGGATTAGAGACTTAAATATAAAACCTAAAACTATAAAAACCTTGGAAGACAACCTAGGCAATACCATTCTGGACATAGGAATGAGCAAAGATTTCATGATGAGGACACCAAAAGCAATCTAAACAAAACCAAACATTGACAAATGGGATCTAATCAAACTGAAGAGCATCTGCATCACAAAATAAACTATCAACAGAAGAAACAGACAATGTACAGAATGGGAGAAAATATTTTCAAAACATGTATCTGACAAAGGTCTAGTATCCATCATCTGTAAGGAATTTAAACAAATTTAGAGAAAAAAAACAGCCTCATTAAAAAGTGGACAAAGGACACAAATAGACACTTTTCAAAAGAAGACATACATGCGAAAAAAGCTCAATGTCACTGATCATTAGAGATATGCAAATCAAAATCACAATGAGATACCATCTCATACTAATCAGAATCACTATTACTAAAAAGTAAAAAATAAAAATAACAAATGCTGGTGAGGTTGTGAAGAAAAAGGAATGCTTATACACTGTTGGTGGTTAGTTCTACCATTGTGGAAAGCAACGTGGTGATTCTTCAAAGAGCTAAAAACAGAAATATCATTTGAGCCAGCAATCCCTTTACCAGAAATATACCCAAAAGAATATAAATAATTCTACCATAAAGACATATGCACATGCATGTTCACTGAAGCACTATTCACAATAGCAAACACGTGGAATCAATCTAAATGCCTATCAAGGGCAGACTGGAAAATGAAACTGGTACATAAACACCATGGACTACTATGCAGTCATAAAAAAGAATGAGGTCATGTCCTTTGTGAGGACATGGATAGAGCTGGAGGCCATTACCCTTAGCAAACTAATGCAGGAATAGAAAACCAAATACTACATGTTCTCACTTATAAGTATGAGCTAAATGATAAGAAGACATGGACACGAAGAAGGGAACAACAGATGGGCTTACCTGAAGGTGAAGGGTGGGATGAGGGAAAGGATCAGAAAAGAAAACTATTAGGTACTAGGTGATAAAACAATCTGTGCAACAAACCCCTATGACACAAGTTTACTATATAATAAACCTGCACATGTACCCCTAGACCTAAAATTAAAGTTAAGAAAGAAGTTAAAAGGAAAATAAAAATAGCAGAAAATTTAAATGGTTGATTTTTTTAGAGTAGGGAGACTATGTGAGCATTGAGGGGGAATGGGTATTAAATTTCTGGTACTGTTAAAAAATTATAAAAATAAAAATTTATTTAAAAAGAGAAAATATTCCAGAAGGAGGAATAATTATAGTATTTTCTCATGATGTCAATTCAGAGTCTATTCATTTATTTAATAAAAAGGTATTTATTATATAGTTTGGCAGTTTGTAGAACTATATATAAAAAAGACCCCCCAAAGAGTGAGAAACGAAATTAACAAACCTTACGTGAATGATATAGCTTGAATACACAGCCCCACCAAATCTCATGTTGAATTGCAATCCGCAGTATTGGAGGTGGGGCCTGTTGGGAGGTGTTTGGATCATGGGGGAAGAACTCTCCTGAATGGCTTAGCACCATCCCCTTGGTGATGAGTGAGTTCATGTAAGATCTGGTCATTCAAAAGTACGTGGCACCTTCCATTTTCTCCCTTTTGCTCTTGTTCTGGCCATGTGATAAGTCTGCTGTAGTTCACCCTGTGACATGAGTAAAAGCTCTCAGAGGCCTCCTCAGAAGCCAAGCAGATGCCAGTGCCATGCTTGTATGGCCTGCAGAATCATAAGCTGATTAAATCTCTTTTGTTTATAAATTACCCAGTCTCAGTTATCCCTTTATAGCAATGCAAGGATGGCCTACAACAATGAAGGCTATTCTTCCATTGCTATATGTATATCTTATTAGAATAACAAACTATAGATATGATAACTACCCAGAAGATAGAAGCAGATAAGCCCACATATTCATAGAGGAGGAAGAAAGTCTGGTTTCACAATGGGTGATGACATAAAGTTCACCTTTATCCATTCCAAGGAAGAAGTCTGCCATGGCATCTGGCAGAGAAGGGTCCATGAAACACCCACAACAAACCTGATGTGGGACAAGTTCTCAGTTTGGGACTTAGTGTAGGGTGTTCTATCCAACTTTGCCTGGGCTCAAGGAGCAGCAGCTCTCTCAAAAAGAGTATGTGTTTACCAACACATACTCTTCAGCAAGATGAACCGTTCTGCAGGGAATGCATAGCACTGATGATCATATTCCTCATTCTTTCAGGAAATAGGGCTAAAAGTGTATGTGTGTAGGACTGTGAGGTGGAGCTGAAATTCAACCTCTGACCCTAAGAAAAAAAAAAAAAACTCAGTGGATTTGCAGGGTTCTCTCCATGCTGTCATTGTTTCTTTCCCAGGATGATGATCTCAGACACCCTGTTAGAAAACCTTGTGATCTTGAGCTCCAAGGTTGGAGTCCCGAAGCATTTTCAACCACTGGCTTCTGCTCCTTTTCTCTCCATTCAACCTCCATTCTCATACCAAGGAGACAGGAAAGTCATTCAGTGTGCATACACATCTCCTCCAGAATACATTTCTGGGTTGTTAAGAGATGCTATGAAGCTTTAAGTTACTTTGAAAAAATGCGAAATATTTTACAGATCTTAGTTAACTTCTCCATGTGACAGCTTAACGGAAGGTTTTTCCTTTTCTTTTAAAATAGTCATGGAATCAATCTGTAAAAAGTTCATTGGTCATTTTATAGAGAAACAGGAGAACAAACTGGTTAACGACTTGCTCAGGGTCTTATACTTACACAGAGATAAAGGTAGAATCCAAGTCTCTTGACTTTTCAACCACCTTTTTGTGTCCTACTCAATATTTTTCTGCCAATATTATAATTGCAAATATCTCCATAACATTGGAGCATCAACTTCTACCTGTGCAAGAAGCTTCAGTGGTCTTCTGCCTTCAGGCAAATTGCTATCAAATCTTCTTAAGATCTTAAAATCTTTCTAGACACTCTGAAAAATAAGTAACCTGATATAATGGAATGACCACAAATTTCAGTCAGACAGCTATCTAAGAATCCAAGCCGTCACTCACTAACTCTGTGACTCAGAGCAATTAACTAAGCTTCTAGGAAGCTCAGTTTCTTTATTTATAAAATAAGGATAGTAATACACCAAAGACTTGCATTTCTCAAATTAACATTATTTTTAACTGAAAAATTAAAATGGAATGTATTTAATGGGATATTATTTGATATTTTGATATATGTATACACTGTGTAATGATTCAGTGAAGCCAGTTAACATATCTATCACTTTGCTTACCTATCATTTTTTATGGTGAGACATTTGAAATTTATCCTTTTCATTGTTTTAAAACATACATTATTATACTATAGTCATCTTGCCATTCAACAGTTCCCAAAACTTATTTTTCCTGTCCATCTGAAACTTTTTATCTTTGATCAACCACTCCCCATCCCCTCCCTCCCTTCTGCCCCCTCCTGTCAGTCTCTGGTAACCATCACTCTATTTTCTACTTCTACAAATTCAACTTTTTAGTATTTCACAAGTGAGATCATTCAGCATTTGTCTTTCTGTGCCTGGTTTGTTTCACTTAGCCTAATGTCTTCCAGGTCATTCATGTTGTCCACAAAATGATAGCAGTTTCTTCTTTTTAAAGGCTTACTGCATTGTGCATATGTACTATATCTTCTTTATTCATTTATCATTGATAGATGCTGCAATGGACATGGGAGTGCAGATATCCTTTTAACATATTAATTTCAGTTGCCATGGATATGTATTCAGAAGTAGGATTACTGGATCATATGGCCACTTGATTTTTAATTTTTGGAGAAACCTGCATATGTTTTCCATAATGGCTATACTAATTTACATTTCCACTAACAATGTACCAGAGTTCCCTTTTCACTGCATCCTTCTCAACACTTATCTTTTGTCTTTTTGGTAAAGGCCATTCTAACAGGTGTGAGTTCATATCTTACTGTTGCATTTCCTTGATAATTGGTGGTGCTGTGCATTTTTTCATGTACCTGCTACCATTTGTATGCTTTCTTTTGAGAAATGTCTGTTCAGTTTCTTTACCCATTTTTAATTGGGTTATTTGCTTTCTCACTGTTGAGTTGTTTATCTATTTTGAATATTAATCATTTATCGAATGTATGGTTTGTAAATATTTTCTCCCATTCTGTAGATTATCTCTTTGTCAATAATTTCCTTTGCTGTTCAGAAGGCTTTTAGTTTGATGCCATCCCATTTGTCTCTTGTTCTTGTTGCCTGTGCTTTTGGAGTCATAGTCAAAATGTCCTTGTCCAGACCAACATTGCAGAGCTCTCCTCTTATGCTTTCTTCTGGTAGTTTTACAGTTTCAGGTCTTATATATCATCTTTAATTAATTTTGAGTTGTATTTCTCTATAAGGCATAAGAACCCAATTTTATTCTTCTGCATGTGGATGTCCAGTTTTTTCAACACCATTTATTAAAGAGACTGTTCTTTCCTCATTGTGTGTTCTTGGCACCTTTTTCAAAAATCACTTGATTTTGAATGATCTTAGGTACAGATAACTCTGAAAGCTCTACCAGAGGACTATTAGAACTGACAAGACAGAGGACTTTTAGAACTGATAAATTCAGTAAATGTAAAGGATACAAGGTCAATCAACATGACAAAAATCAATAGCATTTCTATATATTAGTAATAAAGTATCCAAAAAGGAAATCTCGTTTGCCATAGCACCAATAACAAAAATATTTAGGTATAAATTTAACCAAGGAGATGAAAGATCTATATCCTGAAAACTATAAAGCATTCATGAAAGAAATAGAAGAAAACACAAATAAATGAAAAGATATACCATGTTCATTGATTAGAAGAAAATGTTGATACTACCTGAAGTCATCTACATATTCAATACAATCCCAATCAAAACTGTAATGTCATTTTTCACAGAAATAGAAAAAAAGTTCCTTAAATATATATGTCACCAAGACAGACCTCAACAACCAAAGTAATGTTAAGCAGAAAGAATAAAGCTAGAGGCTTTATACTCTCCAATTTCATACTCCCTGATTTTAATTCTAATTAAAACAGTATGGTACTAGCATAAAAACAGACATTTCAACTAATGGAAGAGGATAGAAAGCCCAGAAATGAAATAAATCCTTGTTTTGATAATTAATTATAATGCTGTATATAGAGTATAGGAGGCAGAGAATAAATAACTGCTGATTAATAATTGTTATTGTTATCAAAAGAAAGTTCAAAAATGAACTGGCACTTAAGTTGATAAAGAGGTAAGATGAAATTAGGAACTGAAGCTTAAAAACAAACAAAACCCTGGATACAAATAGATAAGTAAATTTGGTAGTGAATGAGTAATTAGAGGCTACTTTGACTAAAATAGTTGGTTTTGCAATTGAAAGTAATGGGAAATTTCCCAGTACTTTGCCATTGAAAGTAATGAGAAATTAGAGGCTACTTTGACTAAAACTTGGTTTTAACATTGAAAGTAATGGGAAAAACTGCAATGACTTTTGCATCAACCTAATATAACCTTGAATCTCTTCACGTCTTATTTTGATGTGGTATTTTTAGTACATAGTCCCAAAAATTTTGAAAATTTGTCTTTAATAAGTTAGAAAAAGATAAGGATGAGAAGGAGGAGAGAGGTTAGGAAAAGGAGGTGTCAGAATGTACTACTCAGTATATGGAGATTATGTGTGCCCTTCAAAACAACTTGTACATAAGCCTTTTGAAATTTAAAGTGAAATACAGAAATACTGTCATGACAGTGTCCATAAAATTACCTCTTTGTCTTCTTGTCCTTGTAGAAAATATGTCTGCTAATCAGTGTCCTTATGTAAAGGAGGATCTTAGGGAGATCACAGGAAGATTCCACATAATGGTGGCCAGGTACACCCACTCCCAGAGTCCAACACTCTCATCCCTATTCCACCTATGGCAAAGCTGAAGCAAAGAATGACTTCCCACCACCATATGGTCAGAATATGGGGTAACCAAAGAATAAATCTTTAGATCCATCATGGTCCATGCCCTACATGCAACATTTGACCACAGTAAACTTTCAAAAGCTCATGAATATTATTTCCAAATGAACATAGAGACTTTTGATAAACGGGCCATTCAAGGCAGTGGTTTTCTTCTAAGTCCATTTTGAAGTTTCCTTTCCATCCAATTCATGCTCTTTCCAGTAAAAGAAAATCTAGGGTTTACTTGAATGGCTACAATCTCCTCAAGTATATGATACTGTTTTCCTCCGCTGTAGCACAACTGGCCTTGCTAATGAGACCCTAGAGGAAGAATTTATGGTTACCAGTGCCTCTCTCACCCTGCTTGTTTATTACAACCTGCCTTTAAAGCTTCAGAGAGTTTATTACCATATGTTCCCTTTCCGTTTTTAGCACTGTTTGGGCTCTGTGTACAGAGACAAAGTACTTCCTACAGTCAGGCTGTGGCAATTTTTAGATGACGACAAGCTATGAAAAGAATTCTGAGCTTTGTTAAAGACACTGTCTGGAGGAGAACATTCTCATTTTCATGAACAGCTATGTTCTAGCATACAATGATATACACATATTAAAAGTTCTTTCAGCTGCACTAGGCAGATTCACACTGTCAGCCCCAATAATATTAAGGCAATCTGTCCAGGTTTTGTTTGAAGGAACCTCTCAGCTGGGTATAATTTTTTCTTGTAGCTGGAGAAACAAAATACATGCTGCAAATTAGCTTCTTGTTTGTTTCTCCTGGAGATGATTTTACAGTAGAATTGACATTAGCAAAGAATTTCTCCTACAAATCCTATGCTCTGATGTGAAAGAAAGGTTTGTATAACTAAAATCCTTCAAATGTTATCCCTTAAAACACCAATAATTTTATTTATAGCCTGCTTTATGAAATGTTTCATAAGAATGGTTTGTATTTATATTTCAATATACTGACCACCTCCATATGCCATGTAATGTGATCAAACTTACTTTAAAAGACTCACAAAGAAATATTTATACCACAGGCAGAAAAAGACTATAGAAGCTTACAAATATTAACTTGCCAGTGTAGAAATACAATTAAACCATGGCTTACATATATTTCTTCTTCTAAAACTCTTAATGATTTTTTTTCCAGTTTGTAATCATGATTCTCAAAGGAAAATTTCAAAGTTTCCCCAGTTTCCTTAGCAACAGAATCAGGTATAAATTGTGCTCCTATATTTCCAAACATCTGTATCCAAGCAACACATTAAAATGTGCTTCCAACTGATGTATGTACAGTCTGTAGGTGAGCTTCACTTTACAGAAAGAGATTAAGAGCGAGGAAATCAAAAGGCATAAAAAGAAAAGGCAAAATAAAATCACGAGAGAAAGTATTACAGTTTCCCAGCTTGTTTCTTTTATTTTCTGTTCAATTGGAAAAAAACAGTGGGCAGGCTACTATTGTTTAATAAATTACTGATTTCTGGAGGAATTTATAGATTTGGGTTAAGTGATATACTTTACTAGACTATTTCATGGCTAGCTATTCTGTCCTGAAAGGAAATTCAAGAAAGTTTCCTGGTGGTCATCCGAAGACAATTTGTGGCAAGTAAAAGATAATTAAAAAGACCCAAAGCATTGATTGTGAGTGAGAAAGACTGTGGAATAGTGAACTCATTAGGCAGGTCTATAAGAGTAATGTGTTAACTGTTCTAAAAGGAACTCTGGTATTCCAGATCACAGATCTACTTATACTCTCAGCACAATCTTTCTTCAACGAATCCAGGAAGGCATTGATGGGAAATTCTGCCTAGAAATTCCTATGCACTTCAGATTAAGTACTTCCAGACCATGGCTAGACTTCAAACTTGAGGGCATGTTTTTATATTCTGTAAGACTTTGTTGCCTTATCTTTAAAACAGAAATGATAGGGAGGAGGAAGAATAGGTAGTAATTGTTTAATAGGCATAGAATTGCACTTGGGGACATAAAGAAAAAACCTGGAGTTGTAAGATTGTCCTACATGTTAATGGACGTAATGCCACTTAAAATGAATAAAATTGCAAATATTATGCTACGTATATTTTATGACAGTTTAAAAAAAAAAACAAGAATAAAGGTGTCACCACACAGGATTGTTCTGAGAATTACATGGAAGAATAAACAATTTGCATGGTGCCTGGCACATAGTAAGTCCTTAATAAATGGTCATTATTATTGTTATAATTTACATTAGCATTAATAAAAATGGACTCTTGGGCCCCTACGAAAGTCACAACCAGTATCAATACCTACCATTCCCAATTTCACCACTTTCTCCTTTCCACTGCACCAGTCACCTTCATGTCTTGTTCCCAGTCCATCTTTTCACTATGTCCCTATGCTAAGTGTGTACTCTCTCAAACCTCATAATATCAGGCACATTCATCATAGAAGTCCAAAAAGATGTGTGGGATGGTCAAGCTCTCACTAAAATTGCATAGAAAAACAATGCTGAAAGGAATCTTAAATTCAGCTGCCAGTTAAAAAAAAACATCTTTACTGTGACTCTAAAAGCTCTAAGAGTTGCAAGGCCAGCCTTAGGTAAAACTGCAAAATGAAATTTGATTTCTGTTTCCTCCTGTCCTTGCTCAGATGAGAATAGTACCAAGGAGCACTTCAGGGTTTAAAGTGATTGTTACAGGTATCGATTCATGCATTTCATCCTCCTACAGGTGATACCCCGAGAACAGTCCCTCCAAGACTGTCATTTCTGACCCTATAACTTGATGGTATCCTGTGGCCGTTTCACACCTTTGCTGCCTAACAGGATCCATCCTCTAAGTCCTCTACCCTTCTCCAAATACTCACAAATATAAATTGTTGGAGCCAGAGAGAATATTGGAAATTTTTTCAATCCATTCTGTCATTTTACTAATAAAAACTCAAAGCCCAACATGGATAAGAGAATTTTTGCCTGGTCACTGTCTTTGGCCACAGATTTTCTATTTACAACTTTTATTCAACTTCTCAGTTCACCAGTTACCCCTCTTTTCTCACTACCCATTAGCCTTCTGTTACCTTCAAGTCCTCTTCTTTTAAGGTTAGATTTCAGGACAAACATATCAGCCAGCATTTCCAGTGTTCTAAACTCCCATGTCTTATATTCTGCTGGGAAAACTTCCAACTTGAATGAGTCCAACCATCTGATATCCCTAAGTCTCATCCAGACGACTGGATAAAGCCATTGAAGAACAAAATAGTGATTTCACTCTAGGTTTGGGGTCTCTCATCTCACTAGACCTTTAACACTGCCCAGAAATCTTGCTCTTCCTCTTGATCAGCTCCGTCTCCCTTCTTCAGTTCTTACCTTGGACTTCGCATGCTCTCCATAAACCTTCACCTTGTTAAACCCTCTCACATTGTCAGCAAATATCCTTGCCTCCAACTTTTCAGAGAAGATAAAAGCCATTCAGACAAAAAGCCACTCATTTTCCTACTCAGGATTCATGCAACAAGGAAGCATCTGCAACCATGCTCTCTTTCATTCCTCTACAGCACCAAAAGAGCCATCTCTCCTATCCTGGCCTGCCTTCCACACCTCTGCCATGGACCCCAACATCTCCAGGCTTCTCAGAGAACTTGCACTTTCAATTATTCCCTCTCTTCTGTAACTGCAATTTTGCATCACAACTTATTATTTCTAATTTGCATTTATTTATGCTCAAATGTCTCCCCCTTTAAAAATGAATTTCCCCCTCTATCCATGCCTTCCTTCAATTCTTAGCCTGTTTCTCCACTCACAGTCCAATTTCTCAGAGGAGTTAGCTGCACTCATTCTTCTCATTTCTCACTGCTCACTCAACTTTGCGGCCCAGTCCTATTTCATGTCTACCCTTATTACCCTGCCACAACTGTTCTCTCTGGTCAACAGCCAAAGGCTGACAGGGCTTTATATTCATTCTTCAGTACCGTCTTGCTGCTCTCTCAATAGCATTTGACACTATTGACTCCTACCTCCTTCTTAAAATACTCCTCCCTTGATTTCCTTATCACTGCTCTTTCTCCAACTTCACTTGTCACTGGTCCCCAGTTTTCTCAGCTAGCGGCCCATCTATACCCATACAGTAAGTGTTAGAGTGCCTCTGGGCCTTGTCCTGGTCTGTTTTCCTTCAGCTCTTGCTCTATAAACTCTTCCTGGGTTTTTTTTGTTCTGTTCCAATTGCTTCAATTATTGTTATTAACCAACAATTCTGAAATTCTTTGTTCCTGAGCTTTATATCCAACTGCCAGTCCTGTGCCTTCTGTTTCATGATCTATGCGAAACCTCACACTCAACCTGTCTATATCACTCTCCTTTCAAAACGTGCTTCTTGCTTTTTTCCTGTTGTTTTTTAGTTTTAATTAATGGTCTTATTATGCCTTCAGTTGCTCAATCATGATATATGGAAGACATTCTTACCTCTCTCTCTACTTTAATCCCAAGTTAACTTCATAGTCATCTATTCATTGAGACAATTGAGTACCTACTATGTTCCAGGCACAATTTCAAACAATCATCTTTAATCTATTCTGTTAATCCATTTTGTTTCCTAAATAGTAATCAAATTTACCAAACTGTCTCTTTCAACACTCTCTTCATTTATGCTCCAGGTCTTAGATGAACTACTGCCAAAACCACTTAACGGACTGCCCAATATCTACTCTTTTTTAATTCCTCTCTATTCTATAATATTTGTCCTCACTATGACAAATATTCTATAATATTTGTCCTCACTTTTCATTATGAAAATATTTAAAGAGGTTTAACCATGAATGATGAACATGCATACTCATTCCACTTCTATTCATAATTGTTAACATTTTATATTTGCTTCATTTTGCTGTTTCTATATATAGTTTTTATATATTCACATTTTTATTTGTACTCTTTATACTATTTGAAAATTACAGATACATTATATCTATCTATCTATATCTATCTATCTATGTTTCTATCTACCTAGAGAGAGAGATTTTTAAAAAGTGGCTTCCTCAACTGTGAGATCTGGCAAGTTTGAAATCTGTGGTGCTAGCTGGCAGGATGGAAATTCAAGTAACAGTTGATGTTTTAATCTTGAGTTTAAAGTCTGTAAGACAGCAGGCTAGAAACTAAGTTGAGTTTTCTCTGGTGCAGTCTTGAAGATAATTCCTTCTTTGGAAAACCTCAGTCTTTGCTCTTAAGACCGTCAACTGATTGGATGATGCCCACCCATAATACAAAGGATAATATGCTTTACTCAAATGCTACTATTTCAAATGTTAACACATCTGAAAAAAAAAAAAAAAGATCTTCATAGCAACATCTAGACTAGTGTTTGACCAAACCACTGGACACCTTAGCCTATCCAAGTCAACACATAAAACCATCACAGCATCCCTTAATGATCATCATTTGCATTAATTATTAAGTTGGAATGATCCCTCCATTCCAGCAAAAGTGTAATCTGATCAGTTTCTCTAAGAAAAATCCTCAGTCATTTTCTATTACCATACATATAACGAAGTCCAAAACACTAAAAATGTCTTCAAAGTCCCTTCAAGGTCCACTTGCACCTCTAAAACAGTTTTCTCACATTTCTAACTCTACACATTCTGCCCAAATAAGTTCTTTCAGTTTCTATGCCTAGTTACTTCCCATAGTTCATTCTCTTCCTTGCAACATTAATAACTACTACTCATTCATGTTTTTTTCAAATAATTCCATCAGGGAATTTTTCTGGACTAGAATAGCTTACTCCACCATACACCTCATTATATCCCATGCTCATAATACTCATCACCTCCAGAACTCCTGTCCAATGTCGACCCTACCAGCTTTTCCACAAGCTAACAGAGGATCATAAAGCAAATATGCACATTAGGCTGAGAATGTTCATATATTCCGTCCTTAGTGATGCATGTGACCTTCTAAGTATCTGCTTTTCTGCCCTTTGTGTTTACTTTTTTTAAGAGGGAAAAAAAACCTCATGACTTAAAGCAAAGCTGAAAGTCTCTGTAAAGCCAGATAACAATGTTTTCTTTTAAGCTAATCTCTTCTGCAAAGCTGTGAATTCCAAAGGTTCTTAGTAGACAATAGTGAGCCTGGTTCCTTGAAGGGATAAAATGCCCAAAACAGTTTCACCTTAATTCATGGGAAAGGTAGAGGAAGTCATCTGATGCACTTTCTGTATACAGGCTCTTGATAAAAATGTTTGACCTAAAATTTCTGCCTGTCTGTTTTTCCCAGAGGAGGACTAAAAGGAAGACAAATGAAAATGTGCTTAATTTTTCTTCCAGCGACTTCATCCGCCACTAAATTTCACTTTTAAAATTCTTTCAGCTTTCTGGGATTCCTGCTGTTAACAGGAACAATAATTGCTCTTATCATTATGTCTATAATATAGAAGCTGCACTTTTATTCTCCCACCTGGAGAACAACAAAATCTTAGCAACTTGTTTTTATCTTTTTAGATGAAGGAACACACCTGTAGCTCAACTGCTCTGGCAGCAGTCAGAATGTATCCCTCTGAGGCCAGTGCTCTGGATCATTCAATTTTGCATACCCGTGGGTAGCCTTCACTCAAGTTGATACAAGTGAAAATCAACTTAGGAAGTATTTGTTAAAGATACAGTTTGAAGCAAACTTACAAGTTTTCCAATAAGACATTAAGTCATGTCAATCCTGTGTACTTTAACAGCAAACCAATATTTTGGCCAGCAATAAGCAGGACTTTTCTGTACACACTTCTCACAGTTACTTATGTATCCCGAGGATGGTTTTTCAGCCTCAAAATTTGCTTATCTTTTCACTCCATCATGTTTATAAAGAAGAGTTTCTCAATTCTTACCACGTCTTCAGTATCACCTTTCTCTGTCTCATAGTCTTCTAGAGTAAAATATCCTAGTCAATTTTATTCATGGACCTTACACAAAATAAGCCTCTGGGTTGAAAGAGACCTTTAGAGAGCCAACCAAGATAAGCTCTAGTGCACAGATGACTGAGCTAAGCCTAGAGGAGGGCAGTCCTTCAGAGGAAGCACGTGGAGGCCTGTGTGTAAAAGAGCCAGAGGCTGACAGCCCTCTCCAGAAACCACATTTAAGGTTATTTATCATGGTCTTTTTGAATGCATGATCTCTACCATCTCTTTACTCTCTCCCGAGCTCTTCTTGTCTCCTCAGGGGAAGCCACTCATTTACATCTGGCAGATAATCCCTACTAACATGATGATGGTCTGGTTATTTGAACTATGAAGTTAAGCAACCACACAAAATACGCTGCCTCAATCACAGTATTTCATCAAAAACCACATGTAAAAACTTACTAAAGACAAAACCTATAACCAGTGAGTTAAGACATCCTTTTTGGAATTAGGCCCAACTGCCTTCATTATACTTAGTTGAAACTACATGGAAAAGTATAGAAAAACTCAGTTTAGTTGAAATGTAAGAATATTAAAAAATATTTAATATTCAGAGAATACTTGCTAGGAATATGCTTGACTCTTAGGATAAAATTCCTTGCACAAAAGGGCCAACAGATAGATACGTCAACAATTTACAAATCACTGACACAAAAATAATTGTGCAATGGCTGGACGTGGTGGCTCACGCCTGTAATCCCAGCACTTTGGGAAGCTGAGGCAGGCAGATCACTTAAGGCCAAGAATTCGAGACCAGCCTGGCCAATATTGGGAAACCCCCTCTCTACTAAACATGCAAAAATAGCTGAGTGTGGTGACACACATCTGTAGTTCCAGTTACTGGGGAGGCTGAGGCACAAGAATCACTTGAACCTGGGAGGCGGAGGTTCCAGTGAGGTGAGATCGCACCTCTGCACTCCAGCCTGGACAACAAAGTGACACTCTGTCTCAAGAAAACAAAAAAAGAAAAGAAAAGAAATAGCTTTGTAATAAGGCATGCGGTATCACAATAATAAAGAGATTATCTCTAGGAAAGACAGAAAAGAGTTCACAGTAGAGATACAATATAAAAGGTGGCCTTAACAAATCAGTAGGAGTTGAATAATGGTAGCAAGAACACTGATATATTAGGGCAGTTTCTCTTTACGTTTCTTAGTGACAACTCCTGTAGGCAAGTTTTTCATCTTAGTCTTGCTTCCCCATCCACATCATATGTCACCTACCATACACCATCAAGAAATTTTGGCTAATAGCTTGCAAATAAAGAATCAGCAGTCATCAAAATGAAATGAGATGAGAAGAGAAATGTGTTATTCAAGAAAGTCAAGTGTAGTTTTATTAGATTGTATATAATTGAATAAAAGCATTAAATGTGGGGAGGTTTGCAGTCTTTCCCTGACACCTTTTGCCTGGTTATTTTCTTCTTCTTTCCTTCTTTATCAAGGAGAAAAAGGATAAAATCCCTTCATGTGTACTCTCTTGAGAAAATAGTGCGAAAGGAAGCACTCTACTTCCCAGGATCTGACTACGTCTAAGGGACTTGAAGTGTCAAGAGCGTATCATGGGGTCACAGATGACAGAGACAAGAGTTTGTCTTAGAACTAAGAGAAGGATTAAATAGCATGGAATACAACGTTTTTTGGGGGTCAAAGAATGAAATACTCTCAGTTTAGGGGTGGGGAGAAATAGAAACGGATAGGAGATTTTTAAACAGTTGCCATGAAATATCTATTTGGATTTTTTTAATTGAGAGAAAAAGACAAGTAAAGATTAGAATTTCTGATCAGGCTTGATTTGTTTAGATATAACTGTGCTTCAGAAGTATTTCATACATAAAACATAATTCTGTAGAATTGATTTATTTTAGCAACATGGGAAGGGAATCAGGATGGGAACTAACATTTATCAAATACCTATCAGCTGCACTCAGTTGGGAGGCTTTAGCTGCTATTAACTTCTCCTGCTGCACCGGGTTTGCTGTAGTGATACTCCCTCTTCAGTGCCAGATTTATCTTCCCACTCAACACTCAGGAAACCAGACATATGCTTACATATTATTAATCTTCAATGCAATTTATCTGTATGCCAGATTTCCTGGTGTGACATGGTAAAAAGCCCCATAAAACTGCATACCTTAACCATACCTTGGTTTTCTGTTTAAACTGCTCTCTATAACCCATAATGTGACAAGCAAGCAGTCCAAACCCAGGCCATCTTGGCCCCTGCGACTTGTAATTTCCACCCTACCCAGACAATGTGTAAGCAAATGCTTATTTTGACTTTTGTTAGCCGCTTAAGTAACAATCAGAATGTCAAAAGTCCCCTGGCCCTCGGAATGTCTGAAACTCCTCACCCCCACCCCCACCCCTCACCCTCATCTCCGCCCAGAAGGTGATTTACAGAATTCACTAGCCTTCGAAATGTCTGAAGCTCCTCACCCCCACCCCGACCCATCGCGCTCACCCCGAGGTGGTTTTAGGGGTATAAAAGGTCTTGACACCTTCCTTTTCAGGGCCACGGGTTGGCGAGACGTGAGTCCTCCGTGGTCGCTGGCAATAAATAAAGACCCTGCAATTTGGCCTACTTTTGTCTTGGTGTTGACTTTCCATGCTCGGTTCAGTACAACACTGGGAGACAGTTATTAGCTAGAGAATTAATACAGAATTTTCACATGAATGTTTTCCCATATACCACTCCTCATATACATGCAATTTTTAAAGATGTGGCTGCATGTAATGAGATACTCACTTGGCTTGGAGACACTCACTCCACCCATGCAGTGATTATCTGCTCTTATTAGTCTCTCTCTACTAACAGATGAGATGTTTTCAATCTGAGCAAGACCAACTCTATGTAGTCAGATGCAGTGGGTTAATGCAGACTTGTGGTTGTCTCAGGCAGTTTTACGGAGTTGTTGGCTCTTTTGATCAGTTTACTAGAGTTGCCATATCAAAGTACTCAAACTAGGTGGGTTAAAACAACAGAAATATATCCTCACCAGTTCTGGAAGCCAGTTTCAGGAGTCTGAAACTGAGGTGTCAGCAGGACCATGTTTGCTCTGAAGGCTCTAAGGAAGAATCCTTCCTTCTTTCTTCTAGCTTCCAGGGACCCTTGGCATTCCTTGGTGTACGTGTGCAGCATCACACCAATCTCTGCTACTGTCTTCACTTGGCCTTTTTCTTCCCTGTATCTGTGTGTCTTCTCTTCTCACAAAAATGCCAGTCATTGGATTTAGAACCCACCCTAAACCCAGGATAATTTTATCTCAAAATCCTTAACTAATTACACCTGCAAAGATCCTATTTCTAAACAAGGTCACATTTGGAAGTTCTGTTTGGGCATGAACTTAGGGGTTGGGGGACACAATTCAACCCATCACACTCCTTTACATAGTCAAACCAAAGAAAGAAGGAAGGCAAAAGCAGGGCAAATGCTCCCTAACCCCCCGGGGGGCTGCTTCTGGTGTTTCTGTTTGCCTGACTCAGGAAGTAGCTTTGCATCACAGCAGTTACATTTTGCTGGTTGTTGACCCTTGACAGCCTGGAAGAGAGGCTGCCGCCTCACCTGCAGCTCGAACCCTTTGCCTTCCTGCTGCCTTTCATCACCTGTTTTTGTGAGTCTGTTTTTGAGATGTGCATACTACCCAAGCTATTCACAAATTCTTCAGATCACCTTTCAACCTGTGCCTCCTTCAGTCTGAGTGATTTGTGAGTTTCTCATCCGCGGACTATTGCTGTTTTCAATGATTTTTCTCTAGTCCAATCTGCATTCTAACAAGCTGATTTCTAAATGTGGCCAAGGAACTAACTGTTGTGTCCATTTTAAACCTGCTCTTGGTATTGTTTATGTTACATTTCCTTATGTGACAGTTTTCCCATTTTAGCTAATTTGAACTAAGCTTTCCAGGTAAAAATTGAAAAATTGGTAAAATCTACACAACCCTTGCTGTCTTAGTAAAATGACCATGTTTTCTGAACATTAAGCCCAGACACGTAGTCTAATATGGATGATGCAATTCTCTGGAAATTCAATTTGTCATAAGTATAGGAGTGCTCAACAAACACCAGGGCAGCTTTTATGAGAAGCATCTAACCACAGTGCCTTATCTTCTGTAAAGACACAAATACTTCCACGAAAAGAAAATTCTCTCACCTCAAATATAAAAACTTGGTTACCTGATTTAGAATCAAAATGAAGATAGGATATAGAAAAGGCACTTCAGTTTAAGAATAATCTGTTAGCAAAGCAAGATCTAAATATTTGTCTTAATATGTGTAAAAATATCACTATTCTGAGACTTAATAGGTGATTTCTAAAATTGGGCATTTTTACCAGTGAAGATATTTAAGCTTTAGTCAATAGAGTGGTAAGAATATTCTAGACAATCAATTTAGCAATGCAATATGCGAATTATCTAGCAAAATAGAAGTATTCTAATTTGTTGCAGACTACAATATCTTGATTTTGTTTTTTTAAACGAGTTTTTGCAATGTCTCAATACTAACTGACTTACATTAATATATATTAATTTTATTATATTGGTTTAAAAGATATTCTTAAATGTTTTATTTCCTTCTTTTAAGACGAGAATATTTTTAACCTGTTTTCCCTTCCTGTCACCATTTCATACAGTTATTTTAAAATAACTTCTCATTTCTTTAGCTACTTTTGTCAAAAAAAAAATGTTTAACTTCATTTTTATTCTAGTTCAGGTCAGAGCCCTCTGTGAGTTTGCTAACAGCTCAAATTAAGCTCAGCTATTATCCTTGGGGTACAGCAAAAGTAAACAAACACAATTCAGACAAAACAGAATTACCTGCAGGAAATAACTGTTCTATTATAGTACCAGCAAAAAATAGCTCAACCTCATTTGCCCAGTCCTCAAATGCTTACTTTTGATGCTTCTTTCACAAAAAAAAATCTCTGTAAATAGCCAAAGGGTTGTGTTAGTCCACTGGTGTTGCTGTAACGAAGTACCGCAAACTGTGGCTTATAAACAACAGAAATATATAGAAACTGGAAAATCCAAGATCATGGTGCCACCATATTTGAAGTCTGGTGAGGGTCCACTACCTGATTCATGATGACACCTTCTTGCCATGTCTTCGCGTGGTGGAAGGGGCGAGGGAGCCCTTTGAGGACTCTTTTATAAGGGCAGCAGTCTCATCAGATTAGTGCCTAACTCAGACTAGTGCCCAACCATATCCCAAAAGGCCCCCTCTCCATTCAAAGAGGCTGAAAAGGTATGGCCAAAAGAGGTAAGAGATAAGTAAAACCAGAAAAGGATAACATCACAGAGATCAAAAAGAATCAAAATTCAAAAAAAAGTAAATGAAATGGTTAGTAGTTTCAACTGCATTCCCAATGTGCCAGGCATTGAGCTGGAAAGTGGGACGCAAAAATAAGATACTCTTTCTGCTCTTACAAAGATTATTGTGTTACCCCTCTGCATTTATTTTTTTATTTTTATTTTTTTTTTTGAGATGGACTTTCACTCTTGTTACCCAGGCTGGAGTGCAATGGCGCGATCTCAGCTCACTGCAACCTCAGCCTGCTGGGTTCAAGCAATTCTCCTGCCTCAGCCCCCGAGTAGCTGGGACTACAGGTGCGCACCACCATGCCCAGCTAATTTTTTGTATTTTTAGTAGAGACGGGGTTTCACCATGTTGACTAGGATGGTCTCGATCTTTTGACCCTGTGATCCACCCACCTCAGTCTCCCAAAGTGCTGGGATTATAGGCATGAGCCACCGTGCCCGGCCTACCCCTCTGCATTTAATTTCTACCTTGGCTCCTTGGGACTGAGAAATTTATCCTTCTTCCAACAATCATCCTGGAATCTGAAGCCCTGACCTAAACCCTAGTTCCTATAGCATGGTACCCAGTCATGCTAGCTCTGTTACTTTTTTACATAGCTTATAGATGAGGTGCTTGACTTTCCACTGCTAAAAATTATCTTCATTCCTTTCCTACTTGATTAAGGTCTGTTGTTTTCAGGTCCCTGTTACCAACTGGCTCATTTTGTTTCTAATTAGGTGCAAAAACACCCTTCTTCCCACGGCCCCTACCTAGCATGGACCACCTGTTCTTATACATGGAATGGTCCTGTTCTTATATACAGATGTTCATAAGACAGAGAGGACCTGTATTATTGAGGATAAAAGTTCAAGAGGAGTCTCAAGACTTATTTTCAGCCAAGAGTTTTTTCTTCTCTATAACTCGGGTAGCTCTTTTGTATGTTCCCTTGAGAAAGTTAACTTTGAGATTTCTTGCTTCTTTAAGAGGACATTTGTTAGCAGGGTATTGACCCTGCAGTGTTTTTGGACAGGTGGGTTTTATTCAGGACTCAAGCTCTCAGTTTTTCCTCCTATTACATTCTATACATTAGACTCCCTGTTGAGTGAGGAAATCAGGGCAGACTATAGAATCATCTGTTCCTTGGTACTGCAGTATCACCTGGCAGATGGAACCTTTTGGCTGGATTGTAGAGGAAGGCATTCTTTTCTGCCATTGGCAGGAATTTAGGGAAGTTTCTTTCTGGCTCATAAAGTTGTCCTTTGTAAACACTATAATTTTGGCTATCTAGTCCCTTATCAATTTTCCATGCTAAAAGGAGCCGAGCCTTGGTGTAGATGAGCCTTGGTATAGACCATAATTTGTGAGCATATTAAAATGGACAATTTTTTTATAATAGATGTAATTTTTTCCATCTAAGCTTTGCCTAGACTGGTATTATAAGCACACAGCCATTGCCAGCAGTTTTATGGGGAGCAGGAGGTGTCAAGTAAAACCCAAGCTATAATTTTTCAAATTTGTGGTGAAAAAGATTCACATACAGTTTATAAAGTGCTGATTTTGCTTTTGATCTAACAACATAAGAGAATTTAAAGTTCAATTTATCATATATCAATTATTTCAGAAGAGTTGAGTCACATCATACAGGAAGGTTACCTTCAAAAGAGTATCCCATAAACACAAATTTGCATATAGTCAGAAATATTATTAAACTTTCTTGAATTTTGACAATAGAGTTCACACTTTCAATAGGAACATGCTTTTTAATAAGTTCAGAATAGGCAGTTTTTGCAGAGTTAATACAGAGCACTATTCTGCTGGAACTCCAGAGCATGTGCCAGCATTTGAATTCTCATAGTTAGCTTGTATTTTCAAGCATTGAACAAAAACTGTAGTCTTTTAAAGATTAGAATAAAATTATCTGTGCAGCAAACTTGCATAACTTGAGATACGCGTAAGTTGACAATTCAATGGGAGATCATGAGGAACCTCATTTCCAAGAAAAGTACACAGTAGTTTCTTTTATCTTCAGGACAAAGACAAGAATCTCACCAACCACTGTCTTAGAGCTCCTCAGTGGATGGAGGAATAATAATAGCTATGCTTATCCTACTTCTAGTTGGCCCACTAGTCAAGGGATGACCTGTATCAGGGAACTAGCACTAAGGTTCCAGTTCAAAGTGCTGGTAGTACACAGTTAGAAATAATTGCAAGTTACCTCATTTTGATGGAAACATTGTCTCTATCATACAAACAATTTTGTGAAATAATTGAATGGCCTATATGGTAGGACCGAATATGTTACATACCCACAAGATACAATATAACTATAGAAGTCAACTTGGATCTTATTCATAGTAGCAGTGAATTTAAATTTGTGTACTTAGAAATTCAAAAAAGCATGCATCATGTTGATTCCAACAAGGTCTTCTGCAAAGTGTCTTTAATATATCTCCTTTGTGAAAGATCACTGAAAAGAAAAATATTATCCATTTCAGAGAAGCTCCTCCCAATTCCAAGTTCATCCCCAATCCTGGTGACTACAGCAGTAGCATATGACTGCTTCTCCTTAACTTATACAGCATTCCTTAAGTCTCTATCCAAATCATCCATCTTCAGATTTTTCATTTTCAGATTTAACATCAGTAGTAGTTTAGACATTTTCACAGATGGTACCAATTGAGTAATGTACTAGAATTCAATTCATACTTTTTGCTGCTGCTGCTGCTGCTGCTGCTTGCGGTGGAATAGCATAGTGGGGAAGTGTGAGTATTAATGTAGACAAATGTGGATGTGAAATCTCAGACTTTCATTTACTATCTATCACTTTGGGCAATTCTTCTTGCTTCTTTAATCTCCAATATCTCCATCTATAAAATGGGGTTAATATTTATTTCTTAAAGTCATTGTGAAGATTACATAATATATTTTAAGTTCCTGATACCAGCTAAGCCAGTGGTTCTCAAGCACTAATTTGCAAAACAATCAGTTTAAGAGCTTGATTTTAAAAAAATCACTGCATTCAGAAGTGCTGATTCAAAAGATCTGGGGAGGAGTTTGAGAATTCACATCTATTAACCTCAGCACCTCGGGTACTTCTCTTTCAAGTGTCTTAAAGAACATATATACTTTGAGAAACACTACATTAGAATCTTAATGGATGTTAATTCCCCTTCATTTTCCTTCCAATAATCTTGCTAACAAAGTATAAAAATCTGATGCTAGAATCAGACATCATCCCCAACTAGCAATTATTTTAGAACTTCATCAATTATCTCAAAGCCCCAACTCTATTTCACCATCCATAGCTGAACTCACACTGCTAATACTCAGAGAAAATAGAAGCCATGGGACAGAAAATGTGCCAAATCTATAAACTGATTCCTTCTTTGTTCATCTAGGGAATGAATGTTTATTGAATGCCTGATAGATACCAGGCACAGCTCTAAGGCAGCTGTTAGTAAACTATCTCCCATGGGCCAAATTCTGTCTGCTGCCTATATTTATAAATAAAGTTTTATTAGAACAGAGTCATGTTCATTTGCTTACATGGCTTATAGCTGCTTTTGTACTACAATAGTAGAGTTGAGGATTTATGATAAATACTGTGTGGCCCTCTGTCTTAGTCAAATCAGGCTGCTGTAACAAAAATACTATAAAATGTGTGAGGCTTATAAACAATAAACATTTATCTCTCACAGTTCTGGAGTCTGTGAAGACCAGCATCAAGACAGTAGCAGACTCAGTGTTTGGGGAGGGCCTCCTCCTCATAGAAGGTGCCTTCTAGCTGTGTCTTCACATGGCACAAGGGACAAACAAAGAGGCTCCCTGGAGCCTCTTTAATAAGGGCACTAATCCCATTCATGAGGGAAGAGCTCTCATAATCTAATCATCTCCCAAAGGCTCTACTTCTTAATGCCATCACTTAGAAGCTTAGAATTCAACATAGGGATTTGGTCAAACGTAAATATTCAGACCATCATATCCTAAAGCCTGAAATATTAACTCTCTTGGTCTTTCAGAAAAGTTTTTTAATCCCTAATCTAGGGATAGACTTTTGAACATGATTTCTCTTATTAGATTCTTATTTCGTACCTGATGCCCCTAAACATCTAGCTTTTCTTCTTCACCTCAAGAAGCACCAATATTGCAACCTTGAAACCTTCTCTTCTACCTTAGTAATTAACAAAAAAAGTATTAAAAAACATAGTGTTGGGGGGGGAATTTCAAATTTCTCTATGTGTTTCATTAGATAATGACGTAAGTAAATATAAAGGCATGTCAGTTTGGATACTTTAAACCAAAAACTAACTTTGGCTAATGTAAGCAGAAAATGGAATTAGTTGAAGGTATATTTATTAGCTAAATTTGGAATAAGCCAGAGTCCAGAGATCCAAGTCAGGAACAAGGGCAAACCCTGGAGTTTTAAACTGCAGAAATGTCTTAGCCATGGAGTCCAGGTATCAAGGTAATGAACAATTCAACTGTCATATTCAGTTTATGTATCATTCCCTTCAAAATTCAAAGTCCTACGATAAAGTGTTTGAAGAGCCCACGTTGGATCCAGGTTTGTTCTCTAAAGATAAGCAGGGCACCTTGACTTCCTACCCACCAAAAATGCCTTCCAGGACAAGGAGGAAATTTTCCAGAAAAGAAAGCAGGATGTTATTTAAAAGGGTCACAATTTAAGTAGACAAGAAACAAACAAATGCTGAAAAACAGTCCTTTGGGAAAGCAGAGGTAGAGGCTTAAATTATGTTCCCAAAATCCACTTCAGGCTTAGATTGAAAAGATAAGAGATCTGAAAGGAAGAATTTTTTAAGCAAATTGCCCTTTACATCCAGATCACACCAGATTTCATTTAAACCTTGGCTGTTTCAGTTTTGGCTTTCCAGAAGTTCTTCTCACCAATTTCTCATATTCTCCAGCTTCTGTATGACTTCTAGAACAGTTATTTTTACTGTGAGCCTGTCATGATGTTCATTATGCCACCCCACCCCTTCATACTGATGGGGTCCTCGAAGGTAGAGGTGATGGCCCGAATATTAATGATGTCTATCATCATTTTTCTCCTAATTCCCCTTCTGATCAAGATACACGATCCCTTCTAGGGATATTAAATATTTTAAAAGGGAAGTTTGCTTTTAATTTATTCAACAAATGCTTAGTTCTTTAATGTGTGCCCAAGTACCCAAGCCTTTTAGACCTTTGCAACTATTAATTCATTAGCAACAATAGGAGATAAGTACTATGATTAACCCAGGTTGTAGATGAAGAAGCTGTGTATAAGAAGTTTCACGGGCCGGGCACGGTGGCTCATGCCTGTAATCCCAGCACTTTGGAAGGTCGAGGTGGGCAGATCACCTGAGGACAGGAGTTTGAGACCAGCCTCGCGAACATGGTGAAACCTTGTCTCTACTAAAAATACAAAAACTAGCGAGACACAGTGGTGTGTGCCTGTAATCCCAGCTCCTTGGGAGGCTGAAGCATGAGAATTGCTTGAATCTGGGAGGCGGAGGTTGTAGTGAGCTGAGATCGCACCACTGCACTCCAGCCTGGGTGACAGAGCGAGACTCCATATCAAAAAAAAGAATGTTTCATGTGACTTGGATGGGCAAAATGGCTCAAAAATGTAATCTCAGCACTTTGAGAGGCCGAGGCAGGTGGATCACCTGAGGTCAGGAGTTTGAGACCAGCCTGGCCAAGATGGTGAAACCCTGTCTCTACTGAAAACACAAAAATTATCCGGATGTGGTGATAGGCCCTGTAATAGCCACTCGTGAGGCTGAGGTGAAATAATCTTTTGAACCTGGGAGGTAGAGTTTACAGTGAGCCAAGATTACGCCACTATACTTCAGCCTGGGCAACAAAGTGAGACCACCTCAAAGAAAAAAAAAAAGAGAATTTCATGTAACTTGACATCCTTTCTGATATAGCTAATAAGTGACAGAGCAGGTATTTTAATCCAGGCTCTGAAATTCGTTTAACCCCAAAACCATGATTTTCCCTCAAACATTACAAAATTAACTGATCCACAAAGGAATTGGAAATATGACATTGACCTTATTAGCAGCTAAAGATCATTAGCAGTTTAATTCTCTGGAGCTCAGCTTTGTGGAATTTTATATAGCAAATTTGCAGTACAAAAAACCATTATCTGCTAATTACCAACATCTACTCATGCCTGACTCAGTTAAGTGAGTCTGCCTCTTTACGTTTTCATTTATTTATACAAGTGTGTGCCGAGAGGGCTGTATTCAGGCAGCCTTCAAGGTGCTGGAGATACCAAGAGGCATAGGTTTATGATATCAGAGGAGGTATGTCTAATCCAGACCTGAGGGGCTCAAGGAGAGGCTCTTGGAAGAGAAACATGTACACTCCATAAAAGTGAATCATGTTGGGAGGAGGGTGGTGATTAGGGAAAAGCTGCCTCCTGGAGTGGGGATATTGTGCCTAGATCCCAAGGCAGGAAGCTGCATGTTGAGTGCAGCTATCATACAGGAAGTGTCTGAGACTGGAGTCTAAACTTCAGCTGTATAATTTAGTACTCACTAGCCACATGCAGATATTTAAGTTTAAATTCATTAAATTAAGTACAATAAAAATTAAGGTTCTCAGTTGCACTAGCCACATTTCATTGCTCAATAGTTACCTGTGGCTAATGGACACCATGCTGGACATGCAGACATAGAACAATTCCATCATCACAGAAAGTTCTGTTTGGATTGCACTGCTCTAGGGTACTGAGCCTAGGTACTGTTTAGAAATGTTAATTTTTAAGTCAAACTTACGAGTAATGAAACAAAATCTCTGAAGATGGGACTTGGGAATCTGAACATTTTAACATGTCTGCACATAATTCTGATTGGAAACCAGATGTGCAAACCATAATAAAGGGTGAAGTTACTGATTAAAGTGGTGAGAGAGGCAGAGACAGTTCACAAAGAATCTTTAGCAGTAAGCTAAGAGACCAGGATTTAAATATGAACACGAAGAGATCCTTTGAAAGGACAGAAGGAAGAAATTCTATTAGATTAGCACCCTCCAAACATTACTCCATTCTGTTGCTAGAATGGTTTTCACAAAACTCAGACCTCCTCTTGTCAACAGCTTTCCCCTGGTCAGTCTTTATGTTGCTTTTAGCTAATAACCAAAATCTCTAACATGACCTGCAGACATTACTACCAAGGATGTTTTAGAACCCTGACTCTTCCCTTCTCCCAACTGCACCACGAACCTGGGCAGTGATCTCAAGCTTCTGTCACTTTTCTTTCAAAGATCAAAAATCATTATGTGTAGCTGTCCATCACAGGCTGGCTGTAGGCTTCCTGAAGGCAACGTCTGTGTCATTGTCTGCCCAGCACCCAGCAGAATGTCTAGTTCATAATAATTTATAATAGGTATTTCACAAATATTCAGGTATAGTCACAAAATGAATGGATACATGGAGATTCTCAGTGAACATCCCTCATTGGCCTTCTCTTAAATCTGTGAGCTATAGTTTAATTTTTCTGTCAAAGGAGAATGAAACTCACCAGGAAGCTCATTTGTTCAAAAGTAGAGCATCTGACAATCTCTGGGCTATCTCTTCTGGAAATGTCAGTTCTCTGAAGATGAATTCTTGAAAAGGTTGTCTTATACAGTTATCTTCTTTTCACCTAATTCCACTACAATACAGTGGCTTTAATGCAGTAATATCGATTATCATTATAAATGGCATCAAATTCCAAATCCTATGTTAAATCTCTACTTTGCCCTCCTTTATCATTCAGGATCTGCATGATCACCACCTACACCAGTGACTGCTTTCTCTATACTCCTCTGTCCTTCCTCTGTCCTGGGTGAACCATACAATCTTGAATTTTGTTACAATACCCTTCATCACCCTTGGACTATCCATGTCTGTCTGCCTGACCTTCCCATGCTGAAGTTAGCAGGCAGGAATGCAGTAAGTCATTCCCTGATGTTAACAAACTGAACTGCTTTGCTTTCTTCAGAAAACGCCCCAATTATCTAACCTCCCTGCAACAGACAGGATAGCCAAGCTCTGAAATAGCCTCAGGCTACCCTACTAATGTTCTGCTTTAGCCAAGCCAGTCTTTTCACCATCTCTAAAACCTTCCACATCTTTGCTCATTGTGAGGCCCACATATTTGATTCACTCCTTCCTTTTCACCTAGCTTCCACCTTTCCTTTAAGATGAAGCTTCTTCATGAAACCTCCTAGACTAGTCAAGTCACTAGGGTGTGTCTTAACTCAGGTTTTCAAAGGTAGCATCTAAGATTGAGATTCTTGTAAAAGAATCTAATTTAATAAGGGTATGCCCTCTACAGAAGAGGAGTTAGGGAAAGAAGCAAGACAGAATAAGAGAGGAAAGGTAAGCAAATATGTTGTCTTGTCTAGAGATTAGCTTCCACTTTATCCCACAGGGAGCTGTTGAATATGAATTTTACCACAGAGCTGTTTCTCCCTTGAGTGGGGGTCAACCGTTTGTGCCCCACTGTCAGTGAGTTATGGGCCATTGGCTTTGGTGGGAGCCTAGGGTATAAACCCTTCAATTGGGATAGTTTCCTTTGACCTAAGGCAATCCTCTACAGAATTCTCCTAGAACAGTTCTCAGAGCAGCTAGGGGACAGGGAAACAATCAGCGAAGAATATCTGGGTGAGGCACCACTATAGTGTAATTTTTTTTTATAGCTTGCTATACTTTAACGTATAATACTCAACTCAAAGTACAAGACAATTGCATCTAACATTGTTATTAATAAAAGAGACATTAGATCAGTAATCAAGGGCTTCAGGACATCAAGGGCCCCTGTTATGAACAGCATCTTCATAACCTCTATGTTTAACATCTTTACTCTCTGGGTATAATTTTATAAGATCATCAATTTGAAGAATGATAACTGCCGCTTCTGTTGCAAATTTCAAACTTTTAACTTTAGCTATGGTTGGTTCAAACATTCCTGCTTGTTTGTTGTGTCCAGGTTTACCGTTGATCAAATCAAGACCAATCCATTTTAGATTTTTACGTTCTGGGTTAACTTGAGCCTCATTATGAAAAGCTCTTAACTTTGCAAGCAGATCTGTGGAGTTCTGGGCAGCATTAACTGCCAGTGTATTAGCAACAACAAGAAGAAGTCTTGCAAATTCTGCAATAGCAAGCTGTTCCCAAGACCTCATGCTGGTTGCATAGTTTTCAGGGTATATGGAAAAGGCTGCTTCTACAGCAGCCCCAGCTGGAATCACAGATTTTGACTCCAAAACTTTCTTGACTACCCAAAGAGCATCATGTAGAGAGTGTTCCATCTCATCACACATTAAGTCATTTGCCCCATGTAAGATAATTGATGCAGATGCACAAGTCTTACTGGTTTTGATTAAGATCAGCTCATCATCACAAATTGTCTCCTGTACCACTTCTTCCACCTGTCCCAACATTACAGCTTCAAAAGTTTCTTCACCCTTCAAATTGGCCAGGGTTGACAGAATAGTCCCTCCAGAAGCTTTAGCAATGCATTTAAGGTCCCTTTTTAAAGCTCTCCTAATTGCTATAACACCAGCCTCTATAAAATACTTTCACACATATCATCAATTCCACCACTGATTCGAATAATATTGGCATCAGTTGCCAGGATCTTTGGAATTCTCTCCTTGATAATATCTGACTCTGTCTAATTTGGTCCAGTTTTTCAGGGTCTGTAATGACCATGTGTACACCAAGAGTATTAGTTCATTCTCACATTGTTATAAAAAAACTGCTTAGATTGGGTAATCTATAAAGGAAAGAAGTTTAATTGACTCACAGTTTTACAGGACATGGGAGGCCTCAGGAACTACAATCCTGGCCGAAGAGGAAGGAAACATGTCCTTCTTCACATGGCGGCAGAAAGAAGTGCAGAGCGAAACGGGGAAACAGCCCCTTATAAAATCATCAGATCTTGTGAGAATTCACTCATTATCACAAGAACAGCATGGGGTCCTTCCCCCAATATGTGGAAATTACAATTTGGATTACAATTCAAGGTGAGATTTTGGTGGGGATAAAAGCCAGACCACATCACAAAGATTCATTTTTGTTTTTTACACGCTAAAGTCAAGGCAAGCAGTTTTTGCATTAACAATACTTTTGGGCATGCCCTGCGATCCCACCACACAGCTGAGCGCATAGCCACTGATAGCACTCTCTCCATCTGACTTCTCCCATGGGCTTTCAGAATATTAACAGAATTGACTGGATAGTGAGGCTACCCTCTTAATATCTGTGTATGTAATAACAGGTACAGCATCTATAAAAGAAACCACCATTTATTAAAAATGATTTTGGAAGACATCCATGTCTCTCTCAGTGGCTTTAATCAGGCATTCTCTTCCCAGTTCATCTGGTTTAATCCTTCCCGTACTAATCAATCCATTAGCCCAACTCATTATCTCCCTTACAATTTTCACTGGGACCCTTATCACAATATTAAGCCCACACTGATTGCTTATCTGAATAGGCCTAGAACTAAACATACTAGCCATTGTACCAATGCTAGTCAAAAATACAAACCCCTGCTCCACAGAAGCAGCTACCAAATACTTTTTAACACAAGCAACTGCATCCATAATTCTTATGTTGATGCATCATTGCTTTTGTGTTTCCACCAGCCTTGCTGATGATTCTGCTGGAGTGGTAGTGACCAACAGCCTTGTCCATGAAGATCATAGCAAGACATCTTTGTCCTGGGCAATATTCTGGGAATGTGCTTACATTTAAATGGCTCTATCTTTCCATATTCTCTTTTTCACTTTTATGAAGGCCATGGCCACAAGCCTGCAAAACATTCAAGTAAAAATCACAGATGTCTCAAATCTTTGTTCTGTTAGACCTCCTCTATCTGTCTACCCTCACCCTGGATGTTCTGCAGGGCTCCTAAAAAGGAAGGCAACTCAGCCTTCTTTATGATTCCTTATGACACTTTTTTTGTTTTATTCTTTTTTTGTGGGAAGAGAAGCATCACAGTGTAATAACTAAGGGCTTTGAAGAAAAGTGAAAAGATGGGTTCAAATTCTAGGCTCTGTCATTTATTAGCTGTGTGTCCTTAAATTATTGAAACTCCTACAAAACTCATTGTCCTCATCTACAAAACAGAAACAGTAATTTATACTTAAGGTTATTTTTGAGGATTGAGACAACACGTATAAACTGCTAAGTGCTTTTGATACAATAAGTAACAAAAAAAAATTTGCTCCTGTCTTCCTTTGTTTGACATTTAGCCATAGTCACATTTATATTAGACTCAAGTAAACCTTGGTACATCCTGCATTTCAGTGGGACCTAATAGTAAATCTCAGGGCAAATGAATACCCAATTTTGTTCCATCTATTATAGCATATTCATACAATGACACTGTCAGTATATGGGAAATGAAAGACCTTTCTATGCACAGAACAATGAATAGAGTAGATTAAATACCAGTTGTTAAAACATACTGTATCTATACAAAAGACAAATGAGAGGGAAAATTAAAACTTAATATATTTAATGAGACCCATGGCCATCTTCTGCTCATCTTAGTTGTCAGTGTGTTTTTTATTTTAGTTTGGTTTCTCCTGTAGAGCAATAAAGGTGTTGAATTTTGCTCTGGAAATTCAGCGAAAAGAGACAAAACTTGTTCTTTTCCTCTGAAAAATATTACAGATGATTGTGTTCCATGAATAGTATAATTACTTCCACAATAACAGGAGACTGAACAGTCACAGATGCTGAGTTTTGCATTGCAAACTGTGGGTGAAACCATCATTAACAGCTTTGTTCTAAGTGTCACCCAAAACAGGCATCACTGTGTGCCTCATAGTTGCCAATACTACAGGGTATTCATAGAGTCAGACTCTCAAACATCTTGAACCAATGATCCCCAGAGGAGGCTATCTGGCTACCCATTTTAGAATATAACTTTTATCATGCCTTTTTCTCCTCAAGCCACAGACCTGACATGAGCAGCAAGTGTCCAGAACTGCAGACTCTCCTTGAAAGGCACATCTAGTGAGGAATCTTCACTGTCAAAGATCTCTTCCTAACATTTACTTTCTAAGGCTTCCTATACATATGCTAAAATAAGACTGGCTCCTCCTTTACCTATGCCTATCCTGCCTATTTTTCCCACAAATCTGCTATGCATCATGTCCCTTCTGAATGATCAGAGAGAAGTGGTGGAGTCAAGCATGACTTCAGTAGTTTTGATCTGAGCAGATAAAGGATTAGTTGTCACTCATTTATATGGGGAAGAATGCATACGGAGTAGGTTTGGAGGTGGGGGACAAAGGCAATCAAAAAAAGGGACCAGAAGAGAGCCCGCATAGCCAAGACAATTATGAGCAAAAAGAACAAAGCTGGAGGCATAATGCTGCCTGACTTCAAACTATACTATAAGGCTACAGTAATGAAAACAGCATGGTACTGGTACCAAAACAGACATATAGACCAATGGAACAGAACAGAGGAGTCAGAGGCAACACCACACATCTACAAA
>CAUYLG010048842.1:0-102353 GCA_963573385.1 Cacajao melanocephalus
CCGCCCAACGTGGGGGTTTTGGGGGTGTGCCACTGGGCCTGGCCTTCCTCTTCTTCTTGTTATTATTCTTTTTTTTTTTTTTTTTTTTGAGATAGGGTATTGCTCTAGAGCTTGACTGGAGTGCAGTGGCATGGTTGATCATGGCTCACAGCAGCCACGACCCCCTGGGTTCAAGCCATCCTCCCGAGTAGCTGTGACTACAAAGTATGTACCACCATGCCTGGCTAATTTTTGTATTTTTAAAAAAATTTATTTTGATGTAGACTCTGATGTAAATTTTTGTATTTTTCATAGAGACGGTGTTTTGCCATGTTGTTCAGGCTAGTCTGGAACTCCTGGGCTCAGGTGATCCATCTGCCTTGGCCTCCCAAAGTTTTGGGATTACTGGCATGAGCCATCATGCCTGTCCAGCATCTCAATCTGGAAACTGCTCTTTCTGGCCACTCTTTCATTTCTCTCTTCTTTTAAAAAATTAATCAACAGAAGTTTTATTTAGAGGATAGGGGTAGCTAACTAGATTTCTTCCCATACCCTCACTGAGTGATAAAAAGTGGATCAAACACCTTTTGGATCCCTCTTGACCTGGCTGGCAGCAACGCTGCTGGGTAGATTTTAGTGTGAGTTCTCTCCCATCAGGCTCGTCTGGCCGCCACAGGGCAGCCACTTGGCCTCTTCCCCCCCCAGGGTCGGCATCAGTTTTGCAGGGAGCTTTCTGTGGCCTCTTTCAAGAAGATGCCTCCAGAGCCACATCTGTGGTCACCTGAGCTGTATTGTTGTACCCAGGGCTGTGGATCTCACGAAGTCACTGGTAATATTCTAACAGAAATGTAAAGTCTTAAAAAAGCTTCAAGTGCCTTGAAGGCACTATGTGAAGAGAAGGTTTACTAAAGTGATCTGGGTGTAATAGAATCTGGCTGCTGTTTTTGTAAACCAGACTCTTGCCGATCAGCCTCAAGCAGAGGGAGCTGCCTATGTCAGCTGGGAGGGGGGCTGACAGCAGCATCAGCAGGTTCCTTTTGCTAAGGGGGCTGCTGGGCCGGTGGCCCCTTTGTCTTTCAGGCTCCTTGCGTGTTCTCAGAGGCTCTGAGGAAGGCAAACGGGCCAGCTGTCCATTCACAGGCAGATTTGAAAAGGGAATCTAATGTCAGCCCTGCAATAAGGGCAGGTTTCTTCCAAATCTGAGAGTTGAGGATCCCATCTCATATTTATTCAGTAACAGTCATCCCGTTATGTATACAGACATAAGCACCAAAGAGAAGCATAGAGCTGAGTGCGGGAGGAACAGTACGTGGGTGGAGAGATAGACATCTGAGACAGCTGTGTGGAGTTGTTCTGGGCTCATGGGGAGTGTGAAGTTAACTGCCCTGCCCTGTCGAAACTGGATCTGTCGTTTCCAGAGGTCACCATGGTGTTTGCCAATCATCTCACAGTGAATTTGTCACCTACGTTCCCCACGCCTTTTGAAAACCAAAACAACGACGACAACAAAAAAACACAACAAAACAACCCACCAAAACCAAGATTTGCTTTCAGGTCGCACCCATTCTACAATCAAATGGTTGGTTTCTTAGGCCCAGTTTGGGGTGAGGGGCTTTGGATTCTCCTTACTAAACTTCGTTTTTGTTAGACTTGATCCATAATTCCAGCCTCCTGATCTGTTTGGCTCCTAAACTTTCATATATTTCATTGTCTATGTTTCCGGAGTTCTAGTGGTTAAGGGCACAGGCTTTGAGGGTGAGAGAGAATGGGCGTAAATCCCATTCCACCACTTTCTGGTTATATGGTTTTGGGCAAAGGCACAGTGAAGAATCTTCCGGGGCATTTGACGGGGCAGAGATGAGTGGTGTCTTAAGGAACCCATGGCAGGAGGCAGCAGACTTGGGAAGTTAGAACTGGGAAAACTGAAAACAAATACATCTCCTTATCTCATCCCAGCTGCTGTCTGAACATTTCGTCGTTTCTCTTTCCTTCCGGGGGCTGACTCTGCCATATACATGATAGGCAGAACAGCGTCTCTCCAAAGTTGTCCACACCGTAATCCTGAAATTTGCGACTACGCCACCTTGCACGACAAACAGGATATGCTTAATTTAAAGACCTTGAGCTGGGGAGATTCTCCTGGATTATTTAGGATGATCACAAGGGTCCTTATACGGGAGGGAGGGAGGCAGGAAAGTTGGAATCCAAGAAGGAGATGTGACAAATGAAGCAAAGGCAGAGAAGATGCTACATTGCTGGCTTTGAAGATGGAGGAAGGGACCAAGAGTGAGAAATGCAGGTGGCCTCTAGGAGCGGGAAGAGGCAAGGAGACAGAGTGTCCCTAAAATGAGGAATGCAGCCCTGTTGCCCCTTGATTATTTGTATCATTTTAAGCCACTAAATTGCAACAAGATTCCTTCTCTTAAAGTCTTCCAGATTCTACCCACCCTCTTGTAATAATGAGCTCCCCTGGTGTCTCTGAGCCCCATTTGGAGGCAGGGGCTGTTCCTGCCTTCACATGTCCTCCATCACTGTTGTCTTCCTCAGTGCCTGGCATGGGCCCACTTTACAGCATGTTCTTGGTAAATGTCTGTGAAAGCCCCCAAGAAAAAGCTGATGGTGCCTTTCAGAAATCCAGCTGCGTGATTATGGTTCTTTGGCCTCCTTCTGCAGTAGCCCTGCCAGAAAAGGGAACACGGTTAGTCTCTCCTGATTTTCTCTCAGTGAACCTCCAGTGGGGTTGGAGACGGCGGCTGTTTCCCTGAGTGTCCCTTCTCCGGGTGTGGGATTCCCTGCCCTGGGGCCTCTGTGTTGTAAGTGCACCTGCTCTCTGAGACTACTGCTGTCTCTGTAGTCCTCAAATATCAGCGGTTGGATTGAAAGAGCCCACAGAGATACGGTTTTGACACCTTCTAGTGCTTGAGTGTACTACAAGTGGAAAGGTACTGTCACATTCCTGATCCCTTTTAGTCCCTGTGTCACCCCCTTGAAGCAGCCACCTGCTGTTCTATTTGCTCAGCTGTTTTTTGTTTGTTTGTTTTGATTGTAAAGATGCGAGTAACAACTTCTAAGCTTTTTACACATGGGGTTGGAAACCGACCATTCCGTCTTCTGTGTTTGGAGTTGCAGGGTGGTAACCTGCCCAAAGTCTCACTGCTTGTTTAGGCAGAAGACGTTTCTGTTTCCAGTGCTGTTGGAGCCCCAGCTACCACCTCTTCAATGTCATCAGCAGCATTCTCATTTTCCCCTAAGAACCCTGGCTGGAGCTTTACGTCCTGCTCCTCCTTCTAATTAAACTAGCATCCTCTCATGACCCCTCTATCCCTGCTGTTAAGATAGCCTTCGTGGTATCTGGGCCTACAGCAGCCTGCAGCCATCTTCCTTCTGTTTTGAATTTGTGTTGCTCCAGGGAGGCCTCCACATTGGCACGCTGCTCTCAGAAGGCACTGGGCATCACAGTGTCCTGGGAACTTCTCTCTACTGCTGGGGTGCACACATGGATGCTCAGTCAATGCTGGAGGGTTGGTTACCTGGAAACCACATCCTCAGCCTCCCTTTTCTTCATAATCTTCTGCAGGTGGTCCCCAACCTACAAACCAGATGAGTGCCAAAAGCTTATTTTGCAATTGGCTGATTGTTTGGAGTTAGGATGCATCTTCCTGGGGATTCAGTGTCATAAATGGTGGTTAGGTGCCAGGCCCCCAACGAACATCTATTCCAGAGTTCAGCTGCAATAGTAGCTGTTGTATAGCTGCACTCTGGAGTCATCAAGAGAATGGTCTTTGGAGTCAGACAGGCCTTGGTGACTTCTGGTTCTGCTCTAGGTATCTGGATGATCTCGGGCAGGTGATTTAAGCACTGAGCCTCAGTTACTTCACCTGCAAAATGGTGATAATTGATGCCTACCTGGCAGGATTGCTCAATAGTGTATATAAGGTATTTAACATAGTACTTAGCACTTGGTAAACGCTCAGTGAATGCTCAGTGTTATTTATTACTGCACTATTATGTATCTGGTTTGTTTAATAGCACCAAATACCTAATCACTGTTTATGCTGCCATTTCCTTTTCTCTCTCCCTCCCCCCTCTTTTTTTTAAGACAGAGTCTTACCCAGGCTGGAGTACAGCGGTGGGGTCTTGGCTCACTGCAACTTCTATCTCTCGGGTTCAAGCAATTCTCATGCCTCAGCCTTACAAATGGCTGGGATTACAGGCGTGTGACACCATACCCAGCTAATTTTTGTATTTTTAGTAGAGATGGGGTTTTGCCATGTTGGCCAGGCTGGTCTCAAACTCCTGGCCTTAAGTGATCCACTCACGTTGGCCTCCTAAAATGCTGGGATTATAGGCATGAGCCACTGTGCTTGGCCTATACCGCCATTTTTATTGGTAAACTGATTCCAAGATCAAACTCTACATTAGTCACTCAGAATTGAAATAATGCTTGCCTTTTTTTTTTTTTTTTTGGCCTTCTGGGGATTTCAGATTGCTGGGGAAAAGTAGTCTGTCTCATTCATTTACTTAATTCATCAACAATTGCATTATGCCATATATACTGGGGGAAAAAGGTGAGCAAAAGCCAGTATAGCCCCTGTTCTCATGGATCTTACAGTTGGATGATGGAGATAAATATTAATTAAAACAAAAAAAAAATCATCCAAATGTGAAAATGCAGCTGCTGTGAAGGAGGGGTGATGGGAAAGGGTCTAGGGAGGTGTTGCCCGGGTATCTGTTGGGTCTCTGGATTGGGTCTTTGTCATTGGGTGGCAGACACTGTCTTCAGCTAAGTGACTCAGAGCTTTGACAGTATTAGCTTTACATAGGAACAGGGGTGGAGATGGCTTGTGTGGGGGTTAATAGTAGAAGCAGCAGTCCAAGTTGTCTGAGACTTTGGGGATAGCATCAGAGACTTCTAGGTGGCTGGTTAAGGAGGAAGCATTTACAAGAGAGGAGTAGCTGGGAAGGGGCGTTGCTGGGGAGGAAAGGAGGCTTCCTGCCTGTGGGTCAGGGGTGCTGGGTTCTCCAGTGTTGCTTATTAAGGAGTGTATTTTAACTTGGCCCCTTGTTTTTAGCCAAAATAACACCCCAGTCTGTGTTTCCTGTCACTGTGGTTTCCTGTGGCCAAACAAGTGTAATGAGTATCTTGTTCCATATAATTGCTCCCATCTCATATCTCATTTTTTGGTACTCGTTTCTTGCTCTCAATCCCTTTTTCTTTCTCTTTTATTCTTTCCTATTTGGTTTCTCCCTTTGTGCTCTGTGACTAAATCAGTTCTTCTGTTTTTCATCCAGTTATCATGTCTCTCTTGGAGAAGACTGTTTTCTGGGGCAGGTCAGTCTACCATGTTTGCCCAGCTCTCTGCTTGCTCCTTCTTCCTGTAAAACGATGCAGTTTGCAGTTTTTTAGTCCTCCAGTTCTGCTCTCTGGCTTGTGGAAAACTGTCCACAGCTCATAAATTATCACCACATAGCTCATATTCACAGCTTACCTTGTCTAGTCCCTGAGCTCAGAGACTTGCTGGGCTTCCCTTTATGTACCTGTGATGTGATGCTCTGTGTTCACTGACCCAGGGAGGTGTTTGCCCTGTTCTTCCTGGCAGAGGTGTAGTCTGAGAGCAGTGTTCTGAGACCTGACCAGCATGTGTGCCTGTGACCTATTGAAAGACGTATCTCTGCACTGGCCTCCCAGCATGCCAGAGGTGGAGGTGAGTCAGGAGTTTGGGCGTGCAGCCCTGGAGTGACCACACTGACTGCATGAGTGGCTTTGACTACCTGGTGCCTCCCTTTTCTTGACATTGTTTAAGAAAAACAAGCCCCATCCAGGTGCAGTAGCTCACACTTGTAATCCCAGCACCTTGGGCAGCCAAGGCAGGCAGATGGCCTGAGCTCAAGAGTTGGAGATCAACCTGAGCAACATGGTGAAACCCCGTCTGTACTAAAATACAAAACATTAGCTGGGTGTGGTGGCGTGCTCCTGTAGTCCCAGCTACTACAGAGGCTGAGACAGGAGAACTGCAAGAACCCGGGAGACGGAGGTTGCGGTGAACTTAGGTCATGCCACTGCACTCCAGCGTAGGCGACAGAGTGACATTCTGTCTCAAAACAAACAAACAAAAAAAACCCTTTAATTTTAGAGTAGCTTTAAATTGATGAGGAAATTGTAAAGATCATACAGAAACTACACCCAATTTCCCCTTTTATCAATATAAATTATCAGTATATTATCAATATCAATATCAATATCAATCAAAATTTGATTTGCCACAATTAATAAAAAATTTTTGATAAGTTATAATTAGCTAGAGTCCACACTTTATCCTGACTTTCTTAGTTTTATTTAATGTCCTTTTCCTGTTCCCTGATCCCATCGACGATACTACACTTAGTTGTCACGTCTTGGCTGTGATGGTTTGAGACGTAACTTGTTTTTGATGACCTTGACAGTTTTGAAGGATATTGATTGGGTATTTGCTAGGACTGGAATTTGTCTGATATTTTTCTCACAGTTAGACTGGGATTAGGGGTTTTGGGAGGAGACCACAGAGATAAAGTGCCCTTCTCATCAAAGGTCATATCAACATGACTTATCACTACTAATGCTGGTCTTGATAAAGTATGTGCCTGGCTCAGTTACTGTCTGTCAGGTTTCTCCACTGTAAAGTTATTCTTTTCTGCCTCTTTCTATCCTGTAGCTTCTGGGAGGAAGTCACTATATGCAGCCCACATGTAAGAAGTGACAAGTTATGTTCCCTGTCTTTTAGGGCAGATTCTTTAAATAAATTATTTGGAATTCTGCATGGGCAAGTTGTCTGCTCTTCCCCATTTATGTATTTGTTTAGTCATAAATATGGATTCATGGATATTTAATACTTTGAGTTGTCCAACACTCCTTTATTGTTCGGGTCATTGGGAGATCTTTTAGTTGGCTCCTGTGTCCCTTTGATAGACCTTAATCATTTCGGGTAATTCTGGTTCTTTTTAAAAGTACTTTTAAAATTTCTGGCACTATAGGATACTCCAGGCTCATCTTGTATATTTCCTGCCGTAGTCCTAGAAGAATAAGCTGTTTATTCAAAGTACCCTGCTTCCTTTTATTGGAGAATTTATTGGTATTAGAGATCAAGATCTGGGTGCAAGGTACTTGTTGATACTGGAGTATTGTTGCTTCTAGCTGCTCTCAGCTGAAAGAGCAAGGGAACATAGATGTGTACACTAGCTTGTGTATATAGACACATTTATAAATATTCCTGTATGTAAGCATCTGCATGTCAGGTGAAACGTGAGTTCATACTGATGTCTCCAACTTGAATCAGTTGCCACGTGGTCACTGTAGCCTCCTCCCCTTGCATGTCTATAACTTCTCCAGCAGTAAGCAGGCTCCCACCACCTGGCATCTATTTACTTAATTGTTCAGTTCCAGTATACAGATATAGAGGTTTCGGAATTGTTAATGCATTCCTCTATGGGAAACAACATTATCAACTATAGTAAAATACTTATGTACAGTACCTTTGCCTTTGGTCTTAGAGATTGCACTCATTTCTGGAGTTATTTAGGTCAGCACCTTTTTCTATCACCCCCTTCAGTGAAGTTGTTTCATATAATTTTTAATGCAGTTAGATTCTTTTTAGTCTGACTGCTCTTGAAAAGAGTTAAATGAATGGGAAAATAAAGACTCAGCCATTAGGGAACTAAGAAAAAGCTTGTGAACAAGTCATTTTCTATCTACTGAATGTTTGGTGGCTCCATGCTGCTGGATGATGGTATTCTAATTTCCCATCTGCTTGCTTTTGTTCCCATCCATTTGCTGTGGGCCGAATGTGTCCTCACATAACTCATATTGAAGGTTAAAGTGCTAACTCCCAATGTTATGGTATTTGAAGACAGGATCTTTGGGAGGTAATTAGGGTTAGATTAGGTCATGAGGATGAGGCCCTTATAATGGGCTTATTGGTTTTATAAGAAGAGGAAGAGTGAGAGAATCTGTGTGCTCTCACCAAGGAAAGGCCATGTGAGGACATAGCAAGCAGACAGCTGTCTGCAAGTCAGGAAGAGAGTCCTCCCCAGGGACTGAATGGGCTGGCACCTTGGTCTTGGTCTTCTGACCTCAAGAACGGGTAGAAATATATTTCTGTTGTTTAAGCCACTTGAGCTGCGGTATTTTGTCATAGCAGCCCAAGCTAATACACCACTATGTACAGAAAAAGTGTAGGCATCCCTGTGCTGTCAAGAGGCTCTGAAACTAAATTTCGTAATTCCCTTTCTACCCTTAAACACCAAAAGGACCTCTCTTTCCTCCACCACACCTGGGCTTAGGAGATCTGTTCAGGTCATGTTCTCGGTGGTGCATTTAGATGTGAGAACTCCAGGTTAAGGGTCTGACAAGCATTAGGATTGAGAGAATGTTTCTCAGTGGAAAGAGTATCATCACCTACCTGAAGGAAAAAATGGCCTCTTTCCCTAAATATTCTGAGCCTGCTTTAGAGCAGAAGAGCCTGTTTTTACAGCACGAAGCACCCTGAGAAGGAAGCAGGGAGTGGTGACATGAGTGGCCTTGGATCTGGGTCCCATCCCTGCTCTTCAGCATGTGGCACTGCCGGGCGTTGTGTGCTGCTGTGTGGATGGGGACAGCAGCAGGATCTTTCCTGAGATCATGAATCTGGATGTGAGTGATTGTTCCCAGGCCTAAGTGAACGGCTTTCTTGAGGCACATTTTTCTCTGGGATGCTGATTGTGGGTTTTTAATGTCTCTCCTTTTGTTATTCAGTGTTCTTGGCTTCTTTAGATTTTAGGTTGATTATCACATCTTCTCCCTGCAACTGTCTGCTCATATTTTAAAAGCAGAGAAGTCACTGGAGCTGTAACCAGCCTAGGTGACCAAATGAAATCCACGTGGGGCCCTTTCATCTATAGATGGGTGATTACAAAAAAAACCCAAAAACCCTTAAACCCTGCCAGAAGGTAACTTCTTTTCATTGCCTCTCTTTTATGTTTCTTCCTTTTTCCTCTTCAGTTTTTTCTCCTTTCCTTGCAGTGATTTTTTTTTTTCCTTTTATTGTCCTTTTCATTTTACAACCTAGCACTGTTCTGGTAGGAAGGTCTGCTTCCTGCCACCCTCGGGAAGTCAGAGGACAGGGTACATTTGTCCAGGGCTTCCCCCCATGATTTCCACTGGTGTGACTCAGAGAAGCCTCCCAGGAGAGATCTACCCAGCAAAATAAATTGCACTTGGTTTTTAATACAAGAACTTGCATAAACTGAGCCCCTAAAAGAAAACAGAGACATTTAAGTACTGTTCTCTTTTTGCAGTTTGCTCTGTGGCCATCCGTTAACCACCCAAATGGAAGCGCAAGTGTTAATGTTCAACGTGGGGTTAGTGTCGGGAGGATTGTTTTGGACAGCATACTTCAGTGTAGGTTAATGTTTAATGTAAAAGTACTTAGATGAGTACTTGGTACATAGTAAGAGTGTTTAAGAGTTAATTACATTATCATTATTATTGCAAACTAAAAATTGCTCCCAGGTTGCATATTGTGAGATAGTAAGGCAGAGGCGAGGGACCTAGTGTCAGTATTGGCTTTAGGTAGAAGAAAATAAACTGGAATTGCTATTGTTGCATTACTGGTACAAGAAAAGAGATGATGGATGTGGAAATAGATCCCAGAGCAGAGGTTTGAGCCTAAACATTTGGAACTAGGAAGTTTGAAAGTAACTCATCTAAGGGAAGGCAGGGGTGTGTTAGACGGTCCCTGAAAGCCTTTTTGTCTTTAGAATGTGATTTTACGTAGGTTCCGCTCTACCTGGAGTAGGATGGGTGTAGAAGGTAAGCATGAATGGCTCTGCGGGTTCTGTAGAGGAGAGGGAAAAGAAGTAACTGTAAGCTGGGTACAGTGGCTCACGCCTGTATTCCCAGCGCTTTGGGAGGCCAAGGCGGGTGGATCATGAGGTCAGGACTTCGAGACCAGCCTGGCCAAGTTGGTGAAACCCTGTCTCTACTAACAATACAAAAATTAGCTGGGTGCAGTGACAGACGCCTGTAATCCCAGCTACTCAGGAGGCTGAGGCAGGAGAATCGCTTGAACCCGGGCGGTGGAGGTTGCAGTAAGCTGAGATCGCGCCACTGCACTCCAGCCTGGTGACAGAGCAAAACTCCATCTCAAAAAAAAAGTGACTCTTTTTTTCTGGTTTGGATTCTCTTACCATTTTTTTTTTTTTTGACATTCCCAGGATGAGGAGGTATCTCCATTTGCTTCTGCAACTGGCAACTGGCTTTTGTTAAACACAGTCCACACCTCTTCAGCTGATCTTGTCACACCCTTAGGGGCTCTGTTGCAACTCGGGACAACAGGCAATAGCCAGAGGAAGGAAGAAAGTAATAATCCATAAAATTAGGTAATGGTCCTGCTCAGAAATATTTGAGCATGCATACCAGGTTACATCTATTTATTTGCACCACCAACCCCCATGGCTGTAAACACATGTCTAGAGAGAGGAAGCAAATATAACAGATTTCATACTGGAGCAAAGGGGAGAGTGTGGGGTGGGCATCTGTTTTCTGAAAGAGCCTTTTTTATGTTAATTTCTGCATGATTAACATCCCTTGAAAGAGTTATTTTTCCTCCATTCCTTTGTTAGCCTATTCTCGTCCGTGCCTTCCACTCTGGCACCAAAGTTCTTGTTAAGGTCACCTTTGATCCGCATCCGGCCTTGTGCAGTGATGCTCCGGTCTTTGTCTGCTTAATGGCAGCCTTTGGCTTACTTGTCCCCTCCTTCCTTCTTGCAGCCCCGCTTCTCTGGGCTTCTGGGATGCCAGGCTCTCCAGGTTTCCTCCCATCTCCTGGCCACTCAGTTGTCTGTGCCTACTTCTCCTGTTTTCCTTGTCTTCTTAGTGTTTGCGTGCTAGAGCACAGATCCTCGTTCTGAATGTGGGAAAAGCAGGTGATGATTCAGTAGATCTGGGGTGGAGTCCATGATTCTGCCTTTCTCCCATGCTCCCAGGCGATGCTGTTGCTGCGAGGCCACTAAGCCATGGCAGTTCGGCAGGAGCTCCCTCCGCGCTTCTCCATCTCCGTGTCTTCCTAGCTGAGCTCTTCCAGTCCCCGGCTTTAAATAACACCTCAGCTCTTATTGGTGACTTCTCACCCCACTTGGGTCAAAACGCAGAGTCGTACTCAGGCCCGTGACTCCCTGTGGTTTGGCTCCTACCCATTCCTCTGCCCTTAGATGCTCTCTTCTCCCCATCTCCCACCCGGCTCTGGCCAGGTGTGCCTTCCCACTGATTCTCCGACTTGCCTAGCACATTTCTCCCTCCTGAGCTTTAAACTTGCTGTTCTCTCTACCTGGCACTCACACGGCTTGTGGAGATCTCAGCTTCTCTTTCAAAGCAAATGTTCCCTTCCCAGCTAGGGCTTCCTTACCTGTCTATCTAGAATGGACCTTCACCACCACTACCATCACCTCACTGTCACCTACCCCATTTCATTTTCTTATCATGCTCTGTGAGTTTCTTATTCATCCTCACTCTCCATACCAGAGTGTGAGTTCTGTGGGAAAAGGACCTTGTCTCCCCATTTAACTGCTGTAGAGGGTGCCTAGCATAGTAATAGGCTCTTGGTAAGAACTTGTTAGCAATTACATAAAGCATTGGTATCAGCATGTCCCAGGTGAGCTGATGACCACTGATACTACCGCTCCATTCCAGCGTTTATAATGGTTTGGGTGTCAGGTTATATGATTGTAAGTGTCATGAACTACTGGAAAGAACCAAGATGGATAGAACACATAAATGATGCCTTTATACCCCATGAAGACCCAATGGTTTTATGGCAGACTAGAGAAATGAAGATTTCATAGTTGTTTGAATTAAAAAAAAAGGTGATAGAAATTGGAGGCATCTTCTTGTACCAGGTAGGTAACATCTGTGCAATGAAATCATGACTAGTAAGTGCCTGTTCATACCCTGTAAAGTGATATAGTTTCAGCAAAATTATCATTACCCTGCATATTAAATTAATGTTGTGAATTTGAATTATATTGGCTTTGTAATTATATTTAATGTGCAGATATGTTTTGGTTTTATGGTAATATAAGAACTATAATAGTTTTCTATTTGTACATTTTGTCAGAAACACTAAGTAAACACTAAGAATCTTTGACAATTTTTTTTTCTTTAAAGGCATCTGTATATTATAGAAGCTTGCGAAAGACTAAAATAGGAACTAAGCGAAATTGAAGGTGTGGCTGCGGACAGGGAAAGGAAAAAGTTTTAAATTCCAAAACCGCTTGTGAAAAGCTATTTTTAACAAAATAAGAATAATAGGTTAGATGGGATGGCTCCTGCCTATGATCCCAGCTACTTGGGAGGCTGAGGCAGGAGGATCCCTTGAGCCCAGGAGTTCGAGGTTACAGTGAGCTATGATCTCACCACTGCATTCCCATCTGGGTGATGGAGCAATACCCTGTCTCAAAAATAAAAATGAAAAAAATTAAAAGATCTTGAGTGGGCCATTACATTTTGGCATACTTTCAGGACACTGAAAATTTAAAACATCCACATTCAGGCCGGGTGTGGTGAAACATTATCTCTGCTAAAAATACAAAAAGTAGCTGGGTATGGTGGCAGGTGCCTGTAGTCGCAGCTGCTCAGGAGGCTGAGGTGGGAGAGTGTTTCAGCCTGGTGAGATAGAGATTGCAGTGAGCTGAGATTGTGCCACTGTGCTCCAGCCTGGGTAACAGAGTGAGACTCTGTCTCAAAAAAAAAAATTCACATTCGTATGAATATGAAGGTTATACTGACAAACCCTAAAAGGCTAAACTATATCATTCTTTTTTGTGTATATAATTAAAGCTTCAATTTTGGATTACCAATCTAATTTCTGGTTATTGAAAAATGTGAATTGTGAAATTTCCTTGCTGGAGACATCTATATATTATAAAATATTTAAATGTAAAAATAATGGAGTGGATGGCTTTTACTCACCAGTTCTAGGGCCTGGCTTAGGAAGCTATGTAGGCAGGGACCCCTCAATTCTAACTTGTGCCCCAGTCTCTCCTGCTTTCCTCTGGCTCCTAGACGTCAGAGAGGAAGGGATTCTGCACTTACAAAATGGGGCCAAGAAGGAGACACATTCTTTTTTTTTTTTGAGACATGGTCTCGCTTTGTTGCCTAGTCTGGAGTGGCACGATCTTGGCCGACGGTAACCCTCTGCCTCCTGGGTTCAAGGGATTCTCCTGCCTCAGCCTCCCAAGTAGCTGGGATTACAGGTGCGCACCACCATGCCCAGCTAATTTTTGTATTTTTAGTAGAGACAGGGTTTTACCATGTTTGTCAGCCTAGTCTTGAACTCCCGACCTCAAGTGAGCCACCTGTCTTGGCCTCCCAAAGTGCTGGGATTACAGGTGTGAGCCACCACGCCTGGCCACATTCTTTTTTTTTTTTTTTTTAAAGGCAGGTTCTCTCTCTGTTGCCTAGGCTTGAGTGTTATGGTGCAATCATGGCTCATTGCAGCCTCGACCTCCCAGGCTCAAGTGATTCTCCCACATCAGCTGCCTGAGTAGCTGGGACTACAGGCACGTGTCTTCATGCTCAGCTATTTTTTTTTTTTTTTTTTTTTTTGGTACTTTTTGTAGAGACAGGGTTTTGCAGTGTTGCCCAGGCTGGTCTTGAATTACTGGGCTAAAGTGATCCACTTGCCTCGGCCTCCCAAAGTGTTGAGATTACAGGCATGGGACACAGCTACTGGCCAGGAGACACAGTCTGGCTTTGAAAGGGGACATGAATGACCCTTCTCTCTCACACATTTCCTTTAAATGTATGTTGTTTGTTTCTACCCAGTTCATTTCCAGGTATAATTTGAGGCTAACAGACCCATCTATATAGATTTGTGATGCGAGGGAGCCTGGGGCAGCAGATGAAAGCTGGAAAAGGGTGGGGGTGCTTTAGGAAGGAGAAAGGGAGCTAAGGACCACAACACTGTTCACAAGATCTAAATAAAATGTCTAAACAGCCATTCTGCAAGTGCCTGAGGGACTGATGACAGCAAGGCACAGACTGTTTGGGGAGACTTTGGAGTTTGGGTTTGGGTAATCCCCCTTCCTCTGCTGCCCATCTGAGAGATTTCTGGGGAGGAAGATCTTACTAAAGGATGAGGTCCCTGGTGTCATCAACTTTGCAGGGAATACCTGTCTTGAACAACAGCAGAGAACCTGAATTTACACATGGAGCAACCTGCTCGGTTTCTAAACATACCTCAGAAGGTTTATTTTAATTTTATTTAAAAATATTTTGGGTACCTACACAATGTTATCATCCATATTTTTTAATAGCCACGCTATACAATATAGAGTAGGTTTCTGTGGACAAATCCAGGTGCCTGTCATTTATAGCATAGTCTCTCTGGGCCCCCTGCAAACAACTGATTCATGCATTTCTGAGACTGGGTTGGTTTGAGAATTGATGGCCCCCAGGGATCTAAGAAGGCAGCATGGCATGGACACTTCCCCGGTGGCTCTGGATTTTGCAACCATTTGGCTAAATTTGCTCATGATGCACATTCCCTCACTTCTTTCCCTGTGAGAACAGAGATGGGATAATTTTCCCTGATTGGATCTGTTGTTTTGAGTGACTGAGAAGTGACAGGCTTTGCTGAAAGCACAGCATATTCCAAGGGAGAATACTGAGCTTTGGAATTCACTTCGCAGACATCTCTGAGGATGTTCTGGCAACCAGGCTTGTTATAGCTGGCATTGCTGGAATTCCACATGATGCATGCCTCCCTTAAGAAATGCTTGATAACTCCAGGACCTAATTTCTTCTTTTAGAACATACAAACCTTGTGACGTAGAGGTTGGAGGTGGGAAGGAAAGCCTCCATGAGGCTGTGGATCTGGTTCTCATGTTTTAAACAGTTCTAAATATTGGGACTGGAGGTACCTGAAGGATGGGTATTTGTTATGGAAAACTTGACTTTTTATTTTTCTTTTACATTGTTCACATTTTAAAACAAAGTTTAGAGAGCTGTGTGCATTGAGCATGCTTTATTAGTTCATTCATTCATTCACTCACTCATTCATTCATTTATATGTGGATGCCAGAAATGTGGAAAGGGGGAAGGCCTGAGGAGTGACACTTCCACTGCTCTGGCAGATAAGAGCTTGTCTTGCTGGCACACCGGTGCTGTGGGACATAGTGACACACAGTGGTCCACGGCCCTCCAGTGACCATGTCAGCCAAATTGAACACAAACTGTGGGAGGCAGAAAAGTGAAAATGTGACCTCTACTCAAGAAAGACTGTGGGTCTTAGAGACAAACTCTGGGTCTAAATCTTGGTGCTGTCCCTCGCCCAAGTGTAAGGCCTCAGAGGAAATTACCTGCCAGAGTTTATACATCTCTAAACTGGAGAAAACAGGTGCTGTGAGGATCCCATCAGACAAGACGATATAAAGAAAGCACCATGGCTAGCCCTGTGGAGGGATGATGTGTGTGTCTGACTCAGAATCAGTAGAAAAAGCTTAAAATGTGGTTGCTGGGACAGAAGTAATCTACCAGCGAAGCCGCGGCTGGAGAGCCTGTGCTGAGCCGTGTGGTGCTGGTCTGTGCTGGAATGCCAGGGAAGAGGCGGGAGCTGCCTCCAAGAGGTGAACCTCAAAGAAAGAACAGGATTTTCATAGGTGAAGGGAGACAGCTTTTTACTGGAGGAGAAACAAAAATGTCTAAAGTAAAGGTTATACAAATAGTGTGGGCTGGGCGCAGTGGCTCACGACTGTAATCCCAGCACTTTGGGAGGCCGAGGCGGGTGAATCACTTGAGGTCAGGAGATAGAGACCATGCTGGCCAACATGGTGAAACCCCATCTTTACTAAAAATACAAAAATTAGCTGGGCGTGGTGGCATGTGCTTGTAGTCCCAGCTACTCCAGAGGCTGAGGCAGGAGAATTACTTGAACCCTGGAGATGGAGGTTGCAGTGAGCGGAGATCGCGCCACCGCATTCCAGCCTGGGACAGAGCTAGACTCCGTCTCAAAAAAAACTAAAAAACAGATGTGGCTGCACAATGTAAGAACAGAAACTTCTTTGATTGGGTACTTGCAAAAATACTCCCTTCCTTTTGGTAGCCTGGTCTAATAGTATTAATGCCAACAGTGTGAACTTGAGCATAAGGTATGCCCTGGGTTTGAGTAGCTTTTCAGTGCTGAGTTGACTAATGAGTTACCAGTGACAACACTAAGAAATCTAAGTGGGAGGTAATTTATTGCTTGGATGTTTTGGCCTCAAGTGTAGATTTAGGTAAGTATCATATGTCAGGGGTGGCAAGTGCATTTTATTTTGTGTCTGCACTAACCAATTTGGGGTGACTGCAGGGGTGCAGTGTGGAGGAGGATCCTGAAGCCAGATTTGTGCTTAGAGAGAAAATGGTAATAACCTGTTATTGACATAATTTGAACTTAGGCTTCATAGAGGAAACTACAGCACAAATGGCGTGGATCTGTCAGCTCTGGTTGAGAGGTTTTCTGTGTACATGGCAGTATGACGATGTTCATTTATTCACCCAACAAATATTTATTACAGCTCCACTGTGGACATAGCATTGTACTTAAGATTCTCAGCTCTCTGGCTTCTTAATTAGTTAATAAAATATTTCAGGATACTGGCGGTAATGCTGATTGGTTAATTAGTGAGGTTTTTAGTCTTTTCCCCATAAGTGTTCAAAAACATTTTATGAACAAAGCCAGCTTTCTGGTGTCCATAAATGCTACATTTAATTCTTTCTCAGATCCCTGTTATTATTTTTTGAGACAGGGTCTCTCAGTATGTCACCCAGGCTGGAGTACAGTGGCATGATCATGGCTCCCTGCGGTCTTGACCTCTCTGGGCTCAGCTGATCTCCTATCTCAGCCTCCCGAGTAGCTGGGACTACAGTTGCGTACCACCACACCTAGCTAATTTTTGTATTTTTCCTTTTCTTTCTTTCTTTTTTTCTCTTGAGACGAAGTTTTGCGTTTGTTGCCCCGCGGTGAGTGCAATGGCATGATTTCAGTTCACTGCAGCCTCTGCCTCCGGGGTTCAAGGGATTCTCCTGCCTCAGCCTTCCTAATAGCTAGGATTACAGGCATGTGCCACCATGCCCGGCTAATTTTGTATTTCTAGTAGAGATGTATTTCAATGTTGATCAGGCTGGTCCCAAACTCCCTACCTACCTCAGCTGATCCGCCTGCTTTGGCCTTCCAAAGTGCTGGGATTACAGGTATGAGCCACTGCGCCCAGCTATAATTTTTTGTATTTTTCCTAGAGATGGGGTCTCCCTATGTTGCTCAGGCTGGTCTCAAACTCTTGGGCTCTGCCTGCCTCAGCCTCCCTAAGTGCTGGGATGACCGGCGTGAGCCACGGTGCCTGGCTGATCCTTGTCATTTCATTTAGCATATAGTATGTGATTTTCCTAATTACTTCATGAAGTCATCATTGGCAGTCTGACTTTAGAGACAGGAAAACAGAAATTAAAAAACTTGTCTAGAGCCGATATTGGACTTGAGCCAAATGTTAGAAATGTTTCCTGCTTTTGCATCTTGGAAAAGCAAGAAATGTTTCCTTGCTTTTCCATGACTTGTCTTCAGAATCGTAAACTTCTCTAGCTTAGCTCTGCATTGGTGGGAGAACTTTGAGAAATCATTTTAAGGCTCAAGAGGTGAAAAGGATGAATGACTTATCTAACACTTTTTTTTGGACATGAACTCTATTTTTTTCAGTAACCATGAGGTATATAAAATATGAACCACTGGATTTATTAAAGGAATAAAAATTAATAAAAAATTAATACAAATTAAATTGGTAACATATGAACACTGTGAATTAAGTCATGATGTATGTGCTAATCAGTTAAGAGAAGTGGGATCAAGGGAAGTGAGACCTTCCATAGGGAAAGGAGGTAGGTAGACTTCCAGGGGGAGGTGGGAGCTTCTTGGGGGACAGCCACTTGGTGCCCATGCTCCCAGGGCCAGGCAATGTGGATTAGATGAGTCCTAGTGACTCCAGATTTTCTTTTATTTTCTTTTCTTGTTTTTGAGATGGAGTCTCACTCTGTTACTCAGGCTGGAGTGCAATGGCACCATTTCGGCTCACTGCCACCTCCCCCCCCCCGGGGTTCAAGCAATTTTTCCTGCCTCAGCCTCTCAAGTACTTGGAATTACAGGTGCCCGCCACCATGCCTGGCTAATTTTTTTGTATTTTAGTAGTATTTTTAGTATTTTGCTATGTTGGTCAGGCTGGCTTGAACCTCTGACCTCAGGTAATCTGCCCGCCTCGACCTCCCAAAGTGCTGGGATTACAGGCGTGAGCCACCGTGCCTGGTCGACTCCAGATTTTCAAACTCCTGATTGATTCCCCGCTCTCCAACCCTAGTAAAAGAAGCCTTTTTACCGGCTTTTCTTTTTGCCATCTTCCTTTTTGTATGAGGTGGGTTTAGGGGGAAGCTCTAGCAGTCAATATTAAAGTTTAATTTTTTCCCCCCAAATACAAAGTTTTGGTTGTCAGGCTCGTTTAAAGAGATTCAAACCATCCTGAATTGTGTAAAACAGACAGCAACTCTGCTTTCATTTCTAAACCTTAAGTTTATTTTTGAAATTGTTTTCCTAGGGAGTTCTGAAGGCTTGACTATGTACAAAGACACTTCCCTTGAAATCTGAAGAGTTTGGTCAGTTTCCTACATTTGCACTGCAAAACACAGAGACAGAAAACATAAAGCTCAGGTTAGGTAAGGCTGCCTCTATCTGTCATGTTAGGGAATATATCGAAGCTCACATGCATTTCGTTTATCTTGGTTTTCCACACCCTGATCTTTGAATTTCATCTAGTTGAGGTTCTAATGTGAATATCCCCATACAAAATCCTGTCTTCCCGCTAGTTCCACAGACAAATCCTTTAGGAGTAAATGTGTTATCCACTGTTTAGCCAGCTTGTCCAACCCGCCACCCGTGGGCTGCATGTGGCCCAGGATGGCTTTGAATGCACTCAGTGCAAATTCATAAACCTTCTTAAAACATTATGAGATTTTTTTTGGTGATTTATTTTTTTTAAACCTTATTAGTTATCATTAGTGTTAGTGCATTTTATGTGTGGCCCAAGACAATTCTTCTTCTTCCAGTGCGGCCCAGGGAAGCCAAAAGATTGGACACCCCAGGTTTAGAGGTTTTAACTCGTGTTTATCATCAGACTGGCAGTATCTTCTCTCTAAATGAGGCAGCCACAGGATCCTACTCAGGGGAAATTACTTTTTGGTTGGTGGTTCAATTCTTATTTCCTAGAATTAAGCTTAAGACTGCACTGAGACTCATCACCTCCCTACCCACTGTGTTAGATGCTCTTTTAAGTGATCTGTGTGATAAAACAGAATTACTTGTTAGAAGCAAACACACCTAGAGTCTCTGCCCTGTGCTAGGTACTATGCCGACTGCTTGGGCCAGCCTGGCTTGGCTGATGGGGACCCTTGTCTGTGGAGGCAAGGGCCAGCCACAGCATAAAGATGAAGGTTCCAGATTGCCTGGCCACATTTTCTCAGTAGCTGCAGGGCCCCCGGAATGGCTGGTGAATATGCATGCAGTTTTTGGAGGTGCCACTGAGAATTAGAGTGGTGGGGCAGCGATGTGTGGACCAGAATTACGTGACTAATCTCCATGCTCAGCTGATAACATGTGATGGCCCCGAGAGAGGAAATGTTTCTATCTGGCATATGTTCATAGTTCTTCCAAGAGCTAAGCCCTTTGTTCTTACAAACACTCTCATTGATCTTGCTAACTAAAGCAATTATCATCATTTAGCAGTCTTTTCATAAAGTATTATTTCCACTCCAAAACACCACTTTTATTTGCCAAGTGCCACAATGTTGCATCTTGGCAATTGATCAGCATTTACTGCCAAATTATGTAAGCCTTTGGTCAGGCTCAGTCCCTGACGGTGCAAGTGTGTCTGTGGTGTGCATTAGGATTGTAAACGTGGCCCAGTGCCTGCAAGTGGAGAACAGCTGTCTTTAAATTCATTAATTAATTCAGTGTTTACACTATGATTGGGAAGGAAATCCGCACTTGCTTAAGACACTAGCGCCCAGCTGAGAAACGCTGTTCTATGAAAATATTGGATTGAGGTTTGTTGTCAAGGAAATGTAAATTGTGGATGTTTCATGAAATTCAAATATGTGGATTAATTTACCAACAGGGAGCTAAGATTGTATTAAGCCAAGGTGGCCTTATTCAAAGATTGAAATGTAATTAGTGTTAACTGTAGAAGGAGCAGCTATTCAAAAGGACTATAAATCCTACACAAGAATTTTACTAACAAAGGACAAAATATTTTCACTGAAAAGTCAATGTCAGCATAAGAACCGACTTTTCTTATGACACTTATTGTTAAGTAAAATAACCCCATTTGTAAATACCACACACACAAAATTTCCTCTGTTTAAAAAGACTGTGAGAAACTTTAACAAATATGAACACTTCTAGAGATGCAGAATAAAATATGCCAATGCTGCTCAGAAAAAAGGGGTTAAGACACCTGGTTATTTTGGTCTCAGCCATCACGCATCACTTCATTAGCCTAAGGCATTCTGGCTGTACTTGTCCTTAGTGTTGAGTTGTTTTATCATATTAGTAACCTTGTCAAACCAGATAAGTTTAGAAGTTCATCTCTTTTTCAGAATCCCACTCAAATGATAGTAAAGAGAGAAAAAATTTTAAACCTGCAAGAGGCAAAAAATGGCAGTAAAGGCTTTGGTGGCAACTCCTATAACAATGCAGGGGTGATTCCCGGGCTGGCGGAGGGATAGACCCCGCCACCCACAGTGCTGAAATGAGGTGCTTTGCCTGCAGAATTGCTGAGAAGCTCAGAAGTGGGAAGGCATTTGTTACCGTCGTAGGCCAGATAGATGGGCCAAATATAGGAGTTATTAAAACCAGCATAATTAGACCCTACATCCTGTCCCTGCCTCCCTTCCCCACCCCAGCAGCAGCCTGGAGGTCTGCTCTCTGGAGAAATGGAACTGGAAGGGTGCTGGGGTGCTGATGGGGGTGACTAAAAAGAGAGACTGATGACAGCTGGTACCTTCTTCTGCTCTGTCCATAATGCTAGCAGCCAGGCATGTGCTGCCCCAGCAATGAAGTGGAAGACTCTTTCCTTGAGAAATTGAACAACTCCAGAAAAATAAGCCCCCAGGTAACTGATATGTGTGGGTTCTTCAGGGGAATACTGGTTTTCTTCCGCATTAATTGACCAGCTATTAAGTCCTCTCCACACGGGCATAGCCGCCAATCTGCTTTGGTCCTTCGTTCTTAAATAGAGTCAGGTAGCCACGGTTCACCAGACGTATTACCAAAGCCTTCAATATGAAAGGTAGGTCCCAAAACAAACAGGAAAAGAGCAACCTTGCAGAAGATGGTGCTGTTGCAGAAAGCAGAGAAAACATGTTTCTTTGTTTTTTTTTTTTAAAGTTACAGTTCTCTTTGCAGAGAGAAGCTATTTCATATCCGAAATGATAATAACATTTATGGAAGAGAAATAATTAGAGAACAAGAAAGAGCTACTGAGTATTACCAATTAAAATAATGGAATTTTAAAAATGTTGAGGATGGCTGGGTGCAGTGGCTCATGCCTATAATCCCAGCACTTTGGGAGGCCGAGGCGGGTGGATCATGAGGTTAGGAGATCAAGACCATCCTGACCAACATGGGGATAGCCCATCTCTACTAAAATACAAAAAATTAGCTGTGCATAGTGGCGGGCACCTGAAGTCCACCTACTCAGGAGGCTGAGGCAGGGGAATCTCTTGAACCCAGGAGGCAGAGGTTTCAGTGAGCTGAGATAACGCCACTGCACTACAGCCTGGTGACAGAGTGAGAACTCTATCTTAAAAAAAAAAATGTTGAGGATGTTCTCTCAAAAAGTAGAACAAAAAACGTGGAGTTAAAAAGCAGGAGAGAAAAGAAATGTGAAAAATTAAAGTCTGGTCTAAAATATTTCACGTTACTATTATAGTAAATTCAGTTACCAAGAACAAAATAAGATAGTTCTCTGAACAGTATTACAGAAAGAATGTAATATTTTATAGAACTAAAGACATGAATTTCCAAATTGTAAGAGTGTGTGTGTATGTATATATATAAACAACATATATATAACATGCTCATGTTTTATAAAAGTGCCCAGTTTTATAAAACCCACACCTGGGTATGCCATTATGAAATTTCAGAACACCAGTGATAAGGAAAAAGTCCTAAAAGCTTTAAGGGAAACATGTAACAGGTCACACACAAAGGAAAGGGTACAATGATAGCATCAGAATTCTTAAAAACACCCTAGGAAGCTAGAAGATAATTAAGTTCACAAAGCTTTAAAAAATATGATGGAAATTATTTCTATTCTGGCTTCCAAGTCCAGCTAGACCACCAATCAAAGCATAGAATAAAGATATTTTTTCAAAATACAAGGAGTCAAATATTTTTCTCCGTTGGGCTTTTTCTTAGAAAACTACTGGAAGTGTGTTCTATCAGATCACTTGTGTAAACAAAGAGGAAGATATGAAACCCAGAAAATAATATAGCACAAAAGGGAGAGAGCAATGAGACCCTCATATAGGGCAGGAGGAGGAAAGAGTGCCAAAAAGAGGTCACCTGATGCCCAAATTACCTGTTATTTTGATCATTTGGAAATTAATACTGATAAGCATATAACAGATGTAATGTAGCTGAAGGAAAGATTTAAGTATAGGTATATAGAAAAGTTAAGTAAAAAGAGCAATCAATCATTAACTCTAGGAAAGTAAAAGTTTTACAGGAGAAGTTCTGTAAGACCATAATATATAACTTTTTAGTGAGTACTGACATTGCCATAATGATGTAAATAGTTGGCTCTTGATTTTATTATTGGTAGGTTAGCCAAGTCAGAGACTTGTATGTATGGTGTGGCATCCACCTTACGTAGAACTAATAAGTTAAGGAATCACAGGAATATTATCTAGCAAAAGGGAGGTAAGTATTAGAAGAAATAGCTAAAACTTGAGGTTTTTCTTTTTTGTCCTGGGCAGTGTGTTCAGGACCAGGGAAGGGAAGCTGAAGAATGTAGGTTTTTACTTATTTTTTTTTTACCTTGATTAAAAAATAAATTATTAAAAAATACTAGTATAACTGAAAATGAAAATAGACAATGAAATATTTGGAATTGGTGAGATAATGATAAATATTGCAGATGAATGTACCTCTCTGAGTTGTTCCTGTCTTTAAAATGGTAACTGACGGTATCTAAAATGTTTTACATTTAAAAGAATTATCACCAAGGAAAACTGACAACACTATGCTAGTAGTAGGAAACTGAATACGTTCAGAAAACACCAAGACAGAACAGAGAGACAAAACAAGTGAAGATGCGCTAGAGCCAAACAACATAATGATTAAGCTTGTACAGCTGGATAGATTTTGAATGTTATCCCTTAAAATGCAGACTACACCTAGCACCTGTGAAGCCTTGATAAACATTATCCATATATTTGCTCACAAAGGGAAACTCCATATATTTAAAAAGAAAGAAATGATAGATCATTTGCTGACCATAATACAGGTAGAAATTAGCAACATTTACAAATAAATACCCTCCAAACCAGAGCAACACAACAACAACATATTACATGTGAAAAAACTTTCTCAAAATCACATCTTGGGTCAAATCAGAAATCAAAACCCCAAACAGAAACTATCTTAAAAATAGTAATAGAAACATTACTGTGGTGGAAACTGTTTGCTGCCTTTCTAATGTCCATTCTCCTCTCTCTTTTTACTAAGTGATTTTGCTGCATTTTGATGACCAGCTAAACTACCCTATTTTCCAAGCTCCCTTGCAGCTGAGGGTGGCCATATGATTAAGTTCTCACTAATAAGATATAAGGGATTATTGGCAGGTGGGGATTCCAGGAAAGCTATTTAAAAAGAAGGTTGATGGCCAGGTGCGGTGGCTGATGCCTGTAATCTCAGCACTTTGGGAGGCCAAGGCAGGCGGATCACGAGGTCAGGAGATCGAGACTATCCCAGTCAACATGGTGAAACCCTGACTCTACTGAAAATACAAAAATTAGCTGGGTGTGGTGGCAGGCACCTGTAGTCCCAGCTACTAGGGAGTCTGAGGCAGGAGAATTGCTTGAACCTGGGAGGCAGAGGTTGCGGTGATCAAAGATCGCGCCCTTGCACTCCAGCCTGGGCAACAAGAGCAAAACTCTGTCTAAAAAAAAAAAAACCAAAAACCAAAAAACAAAGAAAGTTGAGTCACTTGGCTTAAGGCTTTGGCCTATGTGTTGCTGGATCTGCTATCTTGTAATCATAAGGGGTCTAATGTATGTTAAAGACAGACGAGTGGAAAGATAGAAGGGGTGTTCCTTATCCCAGCGTCTCTGTCAGTCCTGGACTTCCTACCTATGGGGAAAAATTCTTAAGTCTTAAGCTGCTATGTTAGGAGTCTGTTAGTAGGAGCTGACATAATTTTTAAGTGACATAGTTACAAACCACAATTTATGTGATTAAAGAATGAAAATAAACAAGTAAAGCATCCAAGTCAAGGAGTTAGAAATAGTACAACAAAAGAAAACAAAGGGAAGTGGAAGGAAATAATAAAAATCAAACTAGAACTCAGTAAAGTTGAAAATTAAAGAAAAAAATGGTTTCTAAATCCAGGAGCTAGTTCTTTAGGGAAACAATGTAGAAAACACATACACATACATATTTTACCAGTATAAACAAGAAATAGGAGAAGAATGCACAAAATTAGATAATAGATAATGAAAAAATGATTTATCCTTTCTAAATGCTGCAAATAAATTTGAAAATTGAATGGAATAGATGATTTTCTTGGAAAATATGCTAGTAGACTGACTCCAGAATAGAAAGAAAACTCAAACAGGCTCCCAAACATGGGGAAAAATAAGAGAGACCGCTGCTATTAGTGACCAGTTGCTCCTGCTCTTCTGGAATCCCTTTGCTGTTGCAGTTTTTCAGAGTGTTATAAGTGAATTTCTGGTGGGGAACCTCGGAAGGTGGGGCAGGGTGGGCGTCCTGCTTGGTAAGCTGTCTGCAGTCATCTGACAAGGGTTGGCCACACGCCAGAAGGGCGACGGCAACTATTCTTGGCATCAGGACCCATCACAAAATACAGAGCCCTGAGTGTTCTTCATATTTTAAATAACATTTTCCAGATCAATATGCTCTTGAACTTTTTTAGTAAGAAGAAAAGATTGAAAATGATTTATAATCATTTAATCTCACTGTCAATCTCACAAACAACTGATTTCTCGAGGTAAAAATTTTGGAAACATTATGTTCAAATAGCAGTGTTAAAATTTTTGAAGCAAGATTGTGCATAAAAAAAGCTGAAAGTGTTTTGAGAAGAAAATGAACAGCAGAGTAACAAAGAAAAATGGTGAGCACCAGAATTCCTTAGCTGTTATTCTCATGGAAAAGTACCTAGTTGTCAAATACTGGTAACTGGAACATCCTATTGGTTAAAAATAAACAGCATAAAGTTTTAGGAAACCAACTAAACTTAAAAAAAAAAAAAAAAAAGGCAACCAGAACAGCCCAAAACAGAATCACAAAGTCAGAATTATGAAGCTGTGCCAGAGGAGTCTGGTCATTACACCGTTTGTCTGCCCTCAGGCCAGGGTTCAAACCCGGTGTTGACAAATTCAGTGGCCACATGGGCTGAAGAGCATCCAGAAAGGCCTGCTTTGTCAGGGGAGGGCTGCCCTTCTGCACTTGGTTCTGAGGTGTCTTTGCTGTTTAAACTGTCTTGTTTTCTTTGACCTTTGAAGTTTCCCCTTCCTAATTATTTCAGTCTTCATTTAAACAGATGTAATTCTAACCTAATGTCCTCTTTTTACCCCATCTCTCCCTGGTAGCTGGAACAGTGAACCATGGAGCTGTATTTCGGTGAATATCAACATGTACAGCAGGAATATGGGGTCCATCTGAGACTTGCAAGTGATGATACCAAAAAATCAAGGGGTTCCCAGAACTCCAAGGCTGGCTCCTACGGTGTCAGTATTAGGGTCCAGGGGATTGATGGTCACCCCTACATAGTCCTGAATAACACGGAACGGTGCCTAGCAGGCACATCATTTCCACCTCCAGTGATAAATAACCTGCCTCTACATTCCAGCAATGGTTCTATGCTAAAGGAGAACAGTGAAGAAGAAGTGCAGCTTCCAGAAAATCCATACGCCCAACGTAGCCCACTAAGAAACCTGAAACAGCCTCCTCTCCACGAGGGCAAGAATGGAGTGCTAGATGGCAAAGATGAGTCCGTGAAGCCATCTCCCGTCCTCAACTTTCAGAGGCATCCAGAGCTTTTGCAGCCCTACGACCCTGAAAAGAAGGAGTTGAACTTACAAAATCACCAGCCTCCTGAGAGTAATTGGCTAAAAACGTTGACAGAAGAAGGCATCAACAATAAGAAGGCTTGGACTTGCTTTCCTAAACCTAGCAATTCCCAGCCTACCAGTCCCTCCTTGGAAGACCTGGCCAAATCTGGTGTGACAGCTATTCGTTTATGCAGCTCTGTGGTCATAGAGGACCCCAAAAAGCAGACCTCAGTGTGTGTAAATGTTGAGAGCTGCACCAAAGAGAAGGTGGGAGAGGAAGCCCTTTCCACTAGCGGGAGGCTGCTCACTGCCCACAGCCCACAGGCCCACCCGGAAACCAAGAAAACCAGGCCAGATGTGCTTCCCTTCCGGCGACAGGATTCAGCGGGACCCGTCCTGGATGGAGCTCGGTCCCGGAGGTCCTCCTCGTCGTCGACAACTCCCACTTCAGCCACCTCTTTGTACAGGTTTTTACTGGATGATCAGGAATGTGCCATCCATGCCGACAACGTCAATCGTCATGAAAACAGACGGTATATCCCCTTCCTGCCAGGAACTGGACGGGATATTGATACGGGATCAATTCCTGGTGTGGATCAGTTAATTGAGAAATTTGATCAAAAACCTGGGCTTCAGAGAAGAGGCAGATCTGGGAAGCGAAACAGAATCAATCCAGATGACAGGAAAAGGTCCAGAAGCGTGGATAGCGCCTTTCCTTTTGGCCTCCAAGGGAACTCAGAGTACCTGACTGAATTTAGTAGGAACTTGGGCAAGTCAAGCGAACACCTCCTCCGGCCTTCCCAGGTGTGCCCGCAGCGGCCGCCGGCTCCGGAGCGCCGTGGGAAACAGAGCGTGGGACGAACCTTTGCAAAGCTGCAGGGAGCAGTGCACAGGGCTCCCCAGCAGAACACAGATGGGAAAGTTCTGGAAACCAAAGGTAGTCAGGAAAGTACAGTGATCCGTGCTCCCTCCCTTCTTGCACAGAGTAAAAAGGAGGAGGAGGTGAAAACAGCCACAGCTACACTGATGTTACAGAACCGGGCAGCAGCAACTTCGCCTGATTCTGGTGCCAAGAAAATTTCTGTGAAGACATTTCCTTCGGCCTCCAACACTCAGGTAACACTAGTGTGATTCCTGTTTTTTTTTCTTTTTTCTTTTTCTCTTCCTTCTAAATAATCTAATGATGTACTCATGCTGCTGGAAGCCCTAGGAATACACATCCTCAATCTTGTATCAGGAATCACACAGGTGATCTGTTTCAGCATCCAGTTGTGTCCTTCCTACTCACAATGTCCTACTGCCAATTGTATAGTTTAGTGGGTTCTTCGAAGTTCAGCTGGATTCCCATTGTGATCTCTCTGTAAAGCAACTTGGCAGATGCTAAAGAGAAGCTCAGTTTTTCTGTTGGTGTATGCATGAAATCTGAAAGTATGCAGAATTTGTTTCCACACGGAGGCTGAATGGTTAGGTTTGTGTAGACGTATTAATTTTACTCATAAAATTGAGTGATTGGCTTAATTTCTAGCCTGAAAAATTAGGTTAATCTTCATTTAGGTTAATCGTCAAGTGATAGAATCTAAATGGTACATTTAGTGTTTTGGTGGTAACAAAAATAATGATATTGATAAAATGGTTAAAAAGTAGCTAAGTGCCAAGCACTGTTTGTTATATATTACAGGACGCCACCAACCCTGTGCAGGTAGAACCTATTAATCTCAATTTACAGGTGAGAAAATTGAGGTGAAGAGAAGGTAAGCAACTTCCCCAGGATTACAAAGCGGGTAAATAAATATTGTAACTGGCTCCAAGGAGGATGCTCACTAGAGGAGTTGTTTTTAAAAAGTAGGAATGTGTTTGGAAGCCTCTGGAAACTTCATCCTTATGGTCTAACCACAGACCTTATGTTCCAGGCCACACCGGATCTCTTAAAGGGCCAGCAAGAGCTCACTCAGCAAACCAATGAGGAGACGGCCAAGCAGATTCTCTACAATTACCTCAAAGAAGGGTTAGTGATTTTCCCTCTGCAAGAGCAAAGTATTATTTTTTCTGTGGGGACTCTTAATTTCCTTTTCTGAGCACTTAATGGATACCTTCCCTTCTTGCCCTGTGTGAGCCACTTGAGGATTAAAACTCGATGTTGGAGTTTTCATGACAGCATTTGTCTTGTGTGGTATGGGGTGGGGGCTTTGGGAGGGGTGTGTAGGAAAGGTCACCATATTTTAAACATTAAAATGAATGCATTTTTAAGATGACCCTTTACTGTTTCAAAAGCAAATTTAAAGATTGGAAGAGTGTCTACTCTTCAGGTTTGAGGAGTGTGCCATCAACTTGAGTTCTTTCACGCATGCAGTGGTCCTTTAGAAGTTACAAATAAAAACACCTCTCCTCCCCAGAGTTAACATTGGCCAAGAGCCTCTGCTTCCATTATTTTTAAAGCAGGTGTGAGTCTCTTAAAAGCAGTGCTTTCCCTGCTTATCTTGGTAGTTGAGTTGGAGTAATCCAGGTTTCAGTCCTCACTTAGATACGAACTGTGCTGGAACTCTAGTGAGGAATTTGAAGTTTCTGTTTCAGTTCTCTCAACAGATATGATTAAGAAGACAGAAAAAAAAAGCTTTATAGGCTACATGACTGAAAACCAGCCAGTTGGCAAATCCTCATTGGTATCAAAATACTGTATATTTTTGTATTGTGCCTTACAATTATTTCTCAGTTTTAGAGCTAACAAAATAGTAAGGCTCAAAATATAAGATAGGGGATCTTTTGAAAAGGAAAAAAAAAGTAACCCAAAAGATTAATCTAGCTAAGAACTGATTATTAGTATATCCCTGTGGAAGACTTTACCATGTTAAGATTAAAGTGGAAGAAATTTTGACTTTTAAAATTCATTAGTTTTGTTTGTTTGTTTGCTTTTTGAGACAGTCTTACTCTGTTGTCCAGGCTGGAGTACAGTAGCATGATCTTGACTCACTGCAGCCTCCACCTCCCAGGTTCAAGAGATTCTCCTGCCTCAGCCACCCGAGTAGCTGGGATTATAGGTGTGCACCACCATGCCCGGCTGATTTTTGTATTTTTAGTAGAGACAGGGTTTTGCCATATTGGCAAGGCTGATCTCGAACTCCTGACCTCAAGTGATCCACGCACATTTGCCTCCCAAGGTGCTGAGATTACAGACGTGAGCCACCGTGCCTGGCCAAAATTCATTAGATTCTTGTATATATGTATTTTTTGGCACATGATTTATTGAGATATTGGTAAGGCAGTCTTTAGTGAGAGGTGCCTGTTGAGGGAAGTTTATTTTAAATATTTTTCTTCTAATTGCTGGGGGTGTGATAGAAGCTAATAAAACTTTGTATCTGAGTGCTACCTGTGAAAGCCCAGATAAAGGGCTGCCATGTTGACAATCTTGGCTTAGGGGTTTTATTTTTTTAAACATAGGTTGAACAAATTAAGATCACTGTAGATCATTCTTAGTGTAAAATTTAAATGTACAATGTGTTTGTGTGTGTGAGAGAGATACATACTTACTTCAAAGAAAAGAAATCCTTTTGGAACGGACATGAGTCATTTGAATCAAACAATAAATTACCAAATGTTCACTGGATGTTTTCTGCAAGCTTACTGAGAATGTGATTATGTTCCTCTCACATATTTGGAAGTGGGAACTCCATCCCAAATTGAGTGGTAACACATGGTAATTTATTTGAAGAAAAAGACACCATCCATCTTGCTCTCACGCTAATTTTGTCTGAAGCTTTAATCGATTCATAGCTCTTGCAGTGTATCTCCTTAAAGGACCTGTTGTGTGTGTGTCATGATATGTAAAATGTTCTGAGATCAGTGGTGGTGTCCCTCATTGTTTTCTCTGTTGTCTGTTTTCCAGAAGCACCGATAATGACGATGCTACTAAAAGGAAAGTCAACTTGGTCTTTGAGAAAATCCAGACCTTAAAGTCTCGAGCAGCTGGGAGTGCACAAGGAAATAACCAAGTAAATTGAGGTTTTGTATTTTGTAGAGTGCATTTAACATGGAATGTGGTAAACAACTTGCTGTTGCTTCAGTCTGTAAGTTTGTTTATAGCAGTAACCGAGAAGTTTCCTGAGTAGTGAGGAGTACTACTCACCATGTTTTAAATGTTAATTTGCACCCAGCCCTTTATTTTATTTTATTTTATTTTGAGATAGAGTCTCTGTCATCTAGGCTGGAGTGCAGTGGTGTGCTCTTGGCTCACTGCAGCCTCTGCCTGCTGAGCTGAAATCATCCTCCCACCTCAGCCTCCCAAGCAGCTGGAACTACAGGCATGTGCCACCACACCTGGCTAATTTTTGTGTTTTTGGTAGGATCGAGGTTTCATGATGTTGCTCAGGTTGGTCTCAAACTCCTGGGCTCAAGCAATCCACCTACCTTGGCCTCCCAAAGTGCTGGGATTACAGACGTGAGCCACCGTGCTTGGCCTTACCCAGTCTTTTTTCAAGAAAGGTTTTAAGATACCGTATTTAAAAATGCATACAATATAACAGGATGATATAAACAGATGGTGAAATTTAGAAGGGGAAAATAAGAACTGGAGGACTAGCATTGTCGTAGGCAAACACGGAAGGTACGTGTGAACAGGCTTGGACCTGAGCTCTGGAACTTCAGGTATGAAAGAGAATGGGACTAGAAGCTGGCAACACTGACCAGCTGTGATGCAGGGGACAGGAAAGAGCTCAGTGGTGCCAAGTTAGTTTTTCAATAACTGCCTGTCTGATTGATTGTGCTGAATTTGAGTGGGGACTTAGAGATTTTTTTGGTTAGGGAAGGAGCCCTGTGTGTTTGATAAACAGTTACTCTATGCCAGATACACCTGGTGCACTGGAAGGAAGCCGCTCTTAAGAGAGTAAAACTGTGGGCCGCGCGCGGCGGCTTACACCTGTAATCCCAGCACTTTGGGAGGCTGAGGTGGGCGGATCATGAGGTCAGGAGTTTGAGACCAGCCTGGCTAACATAGTGAAACCCCGTCTCTACTAAGAATACAAAAATTAGCCGGGCATGGTGGCAGGCACCTGCAGTCCCAGCTACTCGGGAGGCTGAGGCAGAAGGCAAGAGAATCGCTTGAACCCAGGAGGCAGATGTTGCAGTAAGCTGAGACGGCACCACTGCCGGGCGATGGAGCGAGACTCCATCTCAAACAACAACAACAAAACAAAAACAAAAAAACCAAAAGCGAGTACGACTGCGGAGGTGGCTCCAGCAGGACGGGGGCCTGGACGTCACAGGCCACCCGCCTGCCTCAGGCCGGTCAGCCGCCGCTCCCCTCCCTGCATCCTGTCCCCCGCAGGGCCCGAGAGGCTGTCACCTGTGCTCGGTGGTACTTGAGCAAAGGGAAGCCGCGAAGCAGGTCCCGAGGAAGACCTCGCCTGCTCCTGAGGGAAGGGGCGACAAGATGGCACTTTGAGAGGGAGCTGGAGGCCGAGTCACTCTGCTGGTCGGGACGCTGCCTTTCTAACGCCACCTTTGGCTGGACCACTCTGGGCCTGCTGCCCACATGGACTGCGGGGTCCCGGGGAGCAGGATGCTGGCCGGCTACGCCTTTCTTCTTGGAAAGAGCAGGAAGGAGCGCGGGAGCACGATTCCTCGGCAGAAACCTCTGTAGAGGAGCAGGATGCAGCCGACCCGCTGCGGCCTAGACAGCCACGATTCGGCCAAGGAAGCCTCCATACTCCCCACGAAAGGGACTTCCAAAGCTCTTCTGTCAATAACAAAGTCTCAGTGAAAACCACAAAACCACCAACACCTAAGATCATTCTTGAGTCCAGTCTGAAAAACTAGGACATTTTCAGAGGCATTCGAGGGACAGGATGTCACCCTCGTACTCATCATGTGAAGGAAAATGCTCTCTTCACCATTCCTCAGCTTCTGCTTCTGGTTTCAGAGTTCTCTCTGTATTGGAGGGGTTTTAAAGCTAGAGCGGCCTTTATCCACTTTTATGAACGCTCCTGAATGTGGAGGTCAAGAGGGCAAAGTGACATGCTCTAAGTCAGAGTGGAGTCAACAACAACAACAAGACGACGGCCCCCGAGCCCCTGGTGTATAGTGGGTATTGTCGCGCCACTAGGGATATGGAGATGAAGAAAACGTAATCCCTTCTTCAAGGAGCTCAATCTACCAAGATAGACTGACATAGAGACAAATAGATTATATACTTGCATAGAAAAAAGAAAGAGGAGAAGGGGATCAGTGTGACCTGTGTAACTAAGTAGCCTATCCAGACCACCTGCCACAGATCACACTGCTGTCCACATTGGGGGTGGTAATCCCATCTCATTGAATTCCACTGTACTTTGCAGTCAGACCACACCCAAGTGTGAGTCCTGACTCTACCATTTGTAAACAGCCCTCTAAGCTAGCATCATTGTCAGTAGGGATACTGCTTCGCAAGAGTTAGCAGAACACGGAAGGAGACCGTATGGGTGAAAGCAACCAGCAACACTGCCCTGGCGCCTCATAGGTTCTTAGAATTTTCATTTTTTATTTTCAGTCTAACGCAGCACTGCCTGCTTTTTGTTTTTGTTGCTTGTTTTGGTTTGTGTGTTTTTTTCTTACTTACCATATTCACCAAACTTGTGTCCAAATGAATCTGGGCTGATGCAAAAATATGTATGTGGAAGAGAGAGAGAGAGAAGAGTTTTTGTCATGGAAGGCTTTCCAATGAGTGCTGTAGATTCTCTAGGCAACTCTCCAAGAGGTTTCTCAAGTAGGATGGGCAATGGGAGCTGCTCTGGAATCAGTGGACAAACGTTAACAGGGACTACTTTGAAAGACATTACTCATTTGAGCATATATTGTCTCGTAAGGGCTAAGACTTCATAGTCATCCCTTAAACACTGCCTGATGGAATCTTCAGGATCATCTTTTGAAGTAAATTTTATTTTACAATGTGAAAAAAAAAAAAAAGAGTATGACTAAACACTTACTCCTCAGTCCTGCACTGCCTTGTGCGGGGCTCATTTCCTGCTTGTCTGTCTTGCTTTCCCCACCCAAGGGAATTCTGCATGGGAAGGAAAGAGGAAGATACCTGGAGGCAGGTAATAAGAAACTTGTCTATAGCTTCTTTCTAACTTGGGAAACATACATATAGGGGATATTTTTAGGCATCAGCTACTATCTTTACTGCTTGTTATTCCCCCAGCACTCAGCTAACCCATGACTGCTGGTCTGGCCTCAAACAGAATAATGCCGTACACACGCATATACACAGTTCCCACGGGGGAAGGTTTACACCATGCTCCTTTGTTGTACGTAGCCTTGAGGAGCTCTACATAGTTCTTAAAGTCAGTCCAGTATTTTTTGCTAAAACTCTGAAATCCACATTATTAACACTATTGTTTTTTGTATAGTTACATACAGGCTCTGCAGAGAGTGAGGGTTAGAATCTCCCTGGCCGTTATAGAGCAATATAAATGGTCTTGAACACAGGGGCTTTGGGTATAACTTAGCAGAGAGATGAGTCTTCAACAAATATCCCTTTTTTATATTGTTGTACTGGGGTATAACTTATATAAAGTAAATTACACAAGTTGTATCTGTGCAGTTCATTGGCTTTTTAGCATAGCTTTGTATCCATGCAAATATCGTCCAGATTAAGATGCAGAACACTCCCACCACCCAGATTTCCTGGGTTTCTTCCCTATCAATTACACCCCATCCTTCTGGAGGTAATCATATCCTGACTTCTATCACCTAGATTAGTTTTCCCTTTCTTGACTTTTATATAAAAACAGTTTTACAATATGTATTCTTGTGTGTCTAGCTGCATTTCCTCAACATTATATCAGCAAGATTCATTAATGTTGTATGTACTGGTAGCTTTTTTTGTATTGAAATATAGTTTTCCGTTGTATCTGTGTAACACAGTATATATTCTTCATATACATTCCTGGTTTGGGACTGTTAGGAATAAAGCTACTGTGAACATTATTATACTTTTTTGAGGGAAGGAGGTAAACACATTCACTTATTTCTCTCGAGAATATACCTAGAAGTAAAATTGCAGGGTTGTAAATGAGGCATGTGTTTAACTCGTAAAGTATAACTGTTTGTTCTTAGGGTGAGCACAGCCTTTGGCCTCGATGTTGAGATTGTCCTTGTGGGTCATAGACTAGGGGTGACCAGCCTGGGGAAGTCATGGTAGCCCTTCTGAGGGCAATGACACTGATAGTGCCTCAAGACATCATAGAATTATATGTGAGAAGAAAGGGAGGTGGGGTGTTCTAGGTTGAGCGAACAGCACGGACAAATATAGAGAGGCATGAGTTTGCCATGTTGAGAGGAAAATTTAATGCAGTGGGAACATAGAGCCAAGATGGGCAGAGGAACAGCCTGGTAGCAAGGACCTTGGAAGTCATGTAAGAAGTTTCCATTTCGGGCTGTGAAGGGGATGTGTTACCATTATTGGATTTTAAACAGACATGAATAACATTGTGTTTGTGAAAGTTGATTCCTTTTGCAGCTTTTGGGGAGAGGTAAGATTAGAGGAAGAGAGACCAAATAAAAAGCTATTGCCTAAGTGTGGTACCCCACACCTGTAACTCTGGCAGTTTAGGAGTCATGGAGGGAGGGTTTCTTGAGTCCAGAGTTTGAGACTACTGGGCAATGTAGTGAGGCCATGTCTCTAGAAAAACTAAAAAATTAGCCAGGCATGGTGGCACATGCCCGTAGCCCCAGCTACATGGGAAGCTGAGGCAGAAGGATCACTTGAGCCCAGGAGGTGGAGGCTGCAGTGAGCTATGATTGTGCCACTGTACTCCAGCCTGGGTGACAGAGTGACACATTGTCTCTTAAAAATAACAACAAAAGAAGCTGCCAAATCAAGAGATGATGAGAAAATGAACCAAGGCTCTTAGACTTCCAGCTCCCATTGCAGTTCCATGACTGTTTAATTGCCATGTTTCCCTACTCCTCTTCCCTCCCTCTTAGGTTCCAAATCTTGATTATTTGCTGGCAAAGGTTTTGGAGTTTTATCTTAGTGGCATCAGTTAAGTGATTAGGAGAGAGTGTAAGAACCATCTCCCTTAGGGATGGAGACTATATTGGAAAACAGCAAAGCAGGTAGAGATTTTGTATGGGAAATAACAGTGTATAATTTCCCTCTTTGGGTTGGATTTAGATTTCTAAGATGGGCTGTTCTCATTTTGCCTAAGAAAATTGGAAGTTGTGTGTTTGTTTCTGATCCTCTTCACAGGAGTAGGTGGGGAAGTACCTTATTACAGGTTAATCACACATAACTTACACCTGGATTTAGGGATGTGTGAGCCAAGATGCTGTTGTTTCTAGCTTTGATTTCTACTTTTGTTCCTTCCACTCAGCTTTTTGTAGTTTTCTAACCACTTTACTGCAGGATTTTAGCCAAATCCTTTTGAGAGAATCATCCTGTTATTTTCATAAAAGAAAGAAAAAAAGAAGATCCATTAATATTCATACTCAGATGAGAGAGATGGTATTTCCTAGTAGACGCTCTTCAGTCAGGTTCTTTTTTGTTATGAAAATATAACATCTAAAAGGAGAAAGCCAATTTAGCTAACATACACTTATTTATTTCTTGCATACAAGCTATGCAGAGAGGGATGGAATCTCATTGGTGGTTATTGAGCAATAATCTCTAGTGTAATACACATTTTTGTAATAAATATATGTATAAAAAGTCTTGGGAACACAGAGGCAGGGACTTTGGGTGTAACTTAGCAAACAGATGAGTCTTCAACAGATATCTATTTTTATATTTTATTGGGGTATAGCTTATATAAAGTAAATTACCCAAATTGTATCTATACAGTTCATTGAACTTTTAACATAGGTTTGCATCCATGCAAATACCATCTAGATGAAGATACAGAATACTCCCATCATGCAGGTTTCCTGGGTTTCCTGTGTTCCTTCCCCATAAATTGTACCCCCTCCTTCTGTTGGTAGGTCATCATATCCTGACTTCTATTACCTAGAGTAGTTATGCCTGTCTTGAATTTTACATAAATAAAATTTTACAATATGTATTATAATATGTATTCTCGTGTGTCCACCTTCATTTCCTCAACATTATATGGTCAAGATTCATTAATGTTGCATGTGCTGGTAGCCATTTTGTGTTGAAATGTGGTTTTCTGTTATCGGTCAACATAGTGTATACTCTTAGTGGTCATTTCTGGTACTTGGTTGTTAGGTATAATGCCATATTGAACATTATTGCCTTTTTTTTTTTTTTGTAAACACATTCACTCATTTCTCTTGAGAATACATCTGAGAGTATAATTTCTGGGTTGTAAATTAGGCATACGTTTAACTCTTAAATGTTGCCGAATGGTTTTACAAAGTGATTGAAACAATTTACGCTCCAGGCAGCGATGCATGCCAGTTCCAGTGTTTATATCCTCTGTAACACTTAGACTCTCTTTTATTGCTTTGACCTACTTGTCTCTCCTTGCACTACTACCATACAGTTTAATGACTGTAACTTTAGTAAGCCTTGAAACTTGGTAGCTTTATTCTTCTTCGAGATTGTCTTAGCTCTTCTAGATTTTTTGTGTTTCCGTGTAAACTTTTATCAGCTTGTTAATTTCCACCAAAAAAAGCCTATAGAAATTTTGACTGGGATTATACTGAATGAGTAGATAAATTTGGTGGAACAGTTGTCTTCATGTTATTGGTATTCTTATTTGTGAACATGAACTTTCTCCCCTCTTATTTATGTCTTCAGCGTCTCCTAGCAGTGTTCTGTCATTTTTGTTGGAGAGGTCTTACACATTTTTCCTTTAGATGTAGTCCCTTTCCACTACTGTTCATTCCTTTCCATGCTTCTGTGTGTCCATCTCAGACTGGTTTCCTCCAGGCTGGAAAACTATTTAAAAAAATACCCTGTAGTATTTTTTGGGGACATTGTTTGAGAATATCTGTCATTCACTCTCAGTTTTGAGGAACTCTAGTGTGACAATGATTGTTTCATAAATTTGAAGACATTGTCTTTTGACCCCAGTTGGCTCCATTGGAAAGCCAACCATTGTTCTTCGTGTTATTCTCTTGAAAGTGATGTGTCTTTTCTCTCTGAGCGCTTTTAATATTTTACCTTTATTGCCACTTTTTAGATTTTGACTGTGATGTGTGTAAGAAGTTTGGTTTTCATTTTTTTTTCCTTGGGATTCACGGAGCTCTTGATAGGTTCATCAGATTTCAAAAATTCTTGGCTATTATTTATTTGGATATTGCTGCTTTCACATTCTTCTGAATCACGGAAGGGTTCTCTCCCCCAGCTCTTCTCAGATTCCAATTACATGTATGTTAGAAATTTTGATGGTGTTCCTCATATCTCTTGTGCCCTATTCTCTCTCTCTTTTCGTGTGTGTGTGTGTGTGTGTGTGTGTGTGTGTGTGTGTGTGTGTTTGGTGCATCAGATATTCTGGATATTTTGTCCTTTCAAATTCATTAGTCTTGTTTTCTGGCTGTCAGTCTTACTTTAAGACTTATTCTTTTAGATGTCTTTAAAAGAATGGTTCTTTTTCATCCTTCTTTTAAAGGATGGTCCTTTTGAGAACTTTCCTTTGACCAGGTGCAGTGGTTCATGCCTGTAATTTCAGCACTTTGGGAAGCCGAGGTGGGAGGATTGTTTGAGTCCAGGAGTTTGAGACCAGCCTGGGCAACATGGTGAGATCCCATGTCTACAAAAACTATATGTAAAAATTGCCAGGCATGGTGGCTCATGCCTGTAGTCATAGCTGCTCAGGAGGCTGAGGTAGGAGGATCACTTGAGCCTAGAAGTTTAAGGTTACAATGAGCTATGATCCAGTGGGTTCTTAAATTTCAGATATTGTGTGTTGCTGTTTTAGAATGTCTACTTGGTTATATTTTTACAGAATCTATCTCTGGAACTTCATTTTAAAAATCCCTTTGTTGGTCTAGGGGTGGTGGCTCACACCTGTAATTCCAGCACTTTGGGAGGCTGAGGCGGGTGGATCACCTGAGGTCAGGAGTTCCAGACCAGCCTGGCCAACATGTTGAAATCCCGTCTCTACTGAAAATACAAAATTAGCATAGCGTGGTGGTGTGTGCTTGTAATTGCAGCTACTTGGGAGGCTGAGGCAGGATAATTGCTTGAACCTGGGAGGTGGAGGTTAGAGTGAGGCAAGACTGTGCTATTGCTTTCCAGCCTGGGTGACAGAGCAGGACTTTGTCTCAAAACAAAACAAAACAAACAAAACCCCAAAAAATCCTTTGTCCATAATTGTTTCTATTTTTAAAATATTAGTTACAGTTAATTTGAAGTCTTTATCTGCCAGCTTCAGTATCTGGGTTCTCTCTGCATCTGTTGTCTATTTTATTTGTTATTGGTCGGTTTTTTGTACTTCTTTGCCTGTCCAGGGATTTTTTTTTTTTTAATTGCGTGGTAGGCTGTGTGAGTGATGAGTTATTAGAGGTTCTAGAATGTGTTATCTCTCCCTGAAGAATGTTAAGTTTTGTTTTGACAGTTAAGTTACTTGCAGATTATCCTGATTCATTATGGTTGGTTCTTCTAGGGATTATTAGGCGGTGTCTATTTAAGCTTTTGCCCTTACTCCTAAGACATGACCCACGTTCCTTTCTTTGATTTCATGTGAATGCCGGAATGTCCACAAGGTTTCTGTATTTTGATTGAATTGAAACCACAGTGTCTCCCTAGCATTGGGCAAGCTGTGCAGTTTTCGTTGGATTCTTTGCCTCCTAAAAGCTCTTCTCTGCAGTCCTCTTGAACTCTTGCTCTGCTCGTATACAGCTTGGTAATCATCCAAGAATCCAGGGAGTATTTATTGCAGGTTCTTGGAATTTCTACTGTGGAGCTCTCTCTTCTCTCATACCCTGACCTTGAAATCCCTGTTGCTTACTATCTCTAAACTCTAATCTCTGTTTCCTTCCTTAGTGAGTTGCCACTGTCTGGACATTTTTCTCTCTTAAATTATCAAACTTTATTTTTCAGAATAGTTTTAGGTTCACAGCAAAGTTGAGTGGAAAGTGCAGTCAGTTCCCATTTACTGTCCTGTCCCCTCATATGCCCTCCACCACTGTTGGCATCCCGCAGCACGGGGTGCATCTCTCACAGTCGGGGGACCTACGATGGCACATCATTATCACCCAAAGACGTCTGTAGTTTACGATGGTGTTCGCTCTTGGTGTTGCACATTCTACAGGCTTCTGACAAATGAACAGTGATGTGTATCTATCATTGCAGTATCACACAGAGTAGTTTCATTGCTTTGAACATCCTCTGTTCTGCCTGTTTGTTCCTTTCTCTCCACTAACCTCTGGCAACCCATAGTCTTTTTACTGTTTCCATGGTTTTATTTTTTCTGGAGTGTTCTATAGTTGTAATCACACAGTATATCGCCTTTTCGGTTTGGCTCATTTCCCTTTGTAATGTGCATTTTTCCCATGCCTTTTTTTTTTTTTTAAAGGAAGTCTTTCTCTGTCGTCCAGGCCGGAGTGCAGCGGCATGATCACAGCTCACTGCAACCTCTACCTCTCAGGCTAAAGTGATTCTCCTGCCTCAACCTCCCAAGTAGCTGGGATTACAGGTGTCTGCCACCACACCTGGCTAGTTTTTGTATTTTTGGTAGAGATGGGGTTTCACCGTGTTGCCCAGGCTGGCCTCGAACTCCTGACCTCAGGTGATCTGCCCGCCTCGGCCTCCCAAAGTGCTGGGATTACAGGCGTGAGCCACCGTGCCTGGCCTTCCCATGCCTTTTGACGGATAGATAGCTCATTTCATTTTAGGATTGAGTATTAATATTCCATTGTCTGATATACCACAGTTTATCCATTCACCTTTTAAGGACATCTTGATTGCTTCCAAGTTTTGTCAGTTATGAATAAAGCTGCTGTAAATATCCATATACAGGTTTTGTGTAGACACGACATTTCAACTAATTTGAATAAACACCCAGAGGGCAACTGCTGGGTTGTATGATAAGAGCATGTTTAGTTTTGTAAGAAACAACCAAAATGTTTTCTAAATTATCTGTATTATTTTGCATTCCCACAAGTCAAGAATAAGAGTTTCTGTTATTCTATATCCTTGCCAGCATTTGGTTTTGCCAGTGTTTTAAATTTTGGCTATTCTAATTTGTATATAGTGGTATCTCATTTTTTTGTTTGTTTGTTTTGAGACAGTCTCGCCCTGCCACCCAGACTGGAGTGCAGTGGTGTGATCTCGGCTCACTGCAGCCTCCACCTCCTGGGTTCAAGCGATTCTTCTGGCTCAGCCTCCTGAGTAGCTGGGACTACAGGCTTGTGCCACCATGCCTGGCTAATTTTTGTATTTTTAGTAGAGAATGGGTTTCAGCATATTGGCCAGGCTGGTTTCAAACTCTGACCTCAGGTGATCTTGCCTGGGCCTCCCAAAGTGCTAGGATTACTGCGTGAGCTACCACACCTGGCCTCGTTGTTTTAATTTGCTATTCCCTAATGACGTTGTCTGTGCTTTTAAAATTTTACTGTGCTGTGGTTTGGAAATGCAGTCATGGAGAGTCCAGGGTGAATGTGGGGCTACCTTCTTTCTTTTCCTTTGTAGGGATCATAACTCTGTGTTGCTTGCTTTTCAGTGCCTGCAAACAACTGTTCTATATACTTTTGTCTAGCTTTCATAGTTTTTGCTGGGAGGGTAAATCTGAGATTAGCTTCTCTATCATGGCAAAACCAGAATTCTAACAATCATTTATTGAGGTATGATTAAATACGTGAGACTTGTTGGTTTCTTTAGATACAGAGATGCGTAAAACCTGGTCCCTGACCCCCCACAGTTTATAATCTCCTGATGTAGTAATTCTCAAACCACTCTTAAGAAACACTAAAGCTAAACTGTGTTCTGCCATTAAAATAGAAAAAAATGAACGTCTTTCCCCCGTTTACTTACAAAAAGATTTTGTTGCTGAATTTTTGCTAACCATTCATTTCTCGAATACAGAATTTATTATGGAGAAGTTTTTTAAGTTTTAGTATCCTACATTTAATGCATTACTATTTTATAATATTCTACAGAATGCATTACAGAGACTTCTAACAAATATGCCACTTCTGCAAGTTTTAGTCATATTGGACTCGTGTTGAGGTATCTGATGGAGTGATTCCTGTGATTGGTAAATGCTGTAGAATAAAGTTCACTGGGGTTCCAAGGGGGCCAGCAATATTAACTCTGCCCGCCAAGTCACAGAAGATTCCCTGTAGGGGTTGATGTTGGAATTGGGTCTTAAAATGTTTAGTGTTATGCCTCATCTGTTACTGCACTGATTATATTTGGAGGGAAAGATAATTAAAATAAAGCATCCTGAACATTTACATTAGTATATCTTTGTAATTAATTATAGACTTCGAATTGCACATCTGAAGTCAAAGATCTCCTGGAACAGAAAAACAAGTTGACCAAGGAAGTGGCTGAACTTCAGAGACAGCTTCAACTGGAAGTTAAAGTATCCGGTGTTTTCTTTATGTTATTTTTTTCTGTTTCTATTTTGGTTGATAAAGAATATTTTAGCTGCATTGGGATGCTTAGGTGAAGTGAAAGCCAATTTTTTTTCCCCCAAAAGAAACATTCCTCTAATCACTGAGTAAATTCCTCTATCTTTTGCTGCTGTTTTCCAAAGAATCTTTTTTTAAAAAAAGTAACCAAAGCATATAGAGACTGTTTGCTTAGAGTAAAAGAAACAGTGTTGTATTTAGGCAGGCCAATAGGAAACTAAATGTATATAAAACACCTCAACTCAGTCATAGAAATAGCACAGTGAGGTTTAGCTGTGTTTGTGTTCTCTTTTACAAGTATTACAGTTCATTAAATATAAATATTTGATGTTCTTTCTGGTTAAGAAGTCCCATGCCTTAATTATGTAGTTTGACTAAGTTGTTTAAAAATGTAAGTGAGTAAGTAACTAAGATATGGAGTCTGTTAGTTGAGAAGTGGGCTTCTGTGGGGTTATGTTAATGTGCAGTGGAGGTACTTTACAATCACATTGACTCCCGTTAGAATCAACAGAACGTCAAAGAAGAGAGAGACAAAATGAGAGCAAACCTAGAAGAGCTCCGAAGCCAACACAGCAAAAAGGTGGAGGAGAACTCCATGTTGCAGCAACGACTGGAAGAAAGTGAAGGGGAGCTGCGGAAGAACCTGGAGGAGTAAGTGTAGCCTGAGAGCCTGTTGCTCTTCCCGGTTCTCTATAACGTGTAGCCCGAACCTTTCTGTCCTTTTACTACTACCCAGCCTTCCAGATATTTATAAAGTCAGCTGACTCTTCCTTTTCTTCCTCTTATCCTTGTAAAATTGCGAAGCTGGCGACACATGTAGACTGACAAACAGAAAGGTTAGTAATTCTTAACATTCTTTGTGCACCTTGATGTATGCCTTAGAAAATTTCAGCCCTTAAAGTGGACCTCCTAGCAGGTAAGTGGGAAGCAGGGAACACTGAGTGGTGATATTGAAAGACAGATTTAAAGGAGCCTGGGCCCAGCTTCTAAAAAGCATGCATTGCATGGCCTCCACGAGCCCTCTGCCTGTGCGTTTCATCCTGGATAGTGCTGGTGTTTGTGATGGGTGCTTATACCTACTCTGAGTCTACACAGAAGGAAAGTCAGGTCCAAGATGCCCCTGCCATTGTGTTGTATTAAAATCTGTGGCAAAGGAATCTAAAACCAAGGTTTGAGAATACACAGTGCTGTGACGTCCCGTGGGCATGACAGAAGCCTTCAGTAGAAAGTTAAGTGAGAATGAAATCTAGGGGGAATGCAAGAAAAATAATACCTTATATAGTAAAAACATTTGATTGTCCTTACAATTTTGATGTTGGCGTTTTGTTTTAAAACAATCATAGAGGCCATTTGCAGAAAAGAATTTAGCAAGAAAAAAATCAGAAAATATAGGGTATAGTAAAAGCTTTACCAAAAAAAAGTTATAGTAGTTGTGAGTTTTGTTCAGAGCAGAGTTTTGGAAACTTTTTTTCATCAGGTGGTGGTTATTTTAGGGTTTGCGGGTCATATAGTCTGTTGCAAACACTAAGCTCTGCCATTGTATCGTGAAATGAAATGGCCACTCATAAATGAATGAGCACGAGCATGTTCCAGTAAAACTTTGCAATAACAGGCAGTGGGCTGAACTGGCCTGCAGATCAAAATTTGCTGACTCTCCTGGTCTAGAACACTGGGATAGTGGACAGTGGAAGAAGGAGTGGCTTTAGTGGGGGAAAAAAAGTTGTTTTTTGTTGTTTCTTTATCTTCTACATCCAAATTCTAGTACCCTACCATCTCCTTTTGGGGAGAAAATGTATTTGTATAACCATACCCACTTCATTTGAGTTTGATTTATCCTCTTGTTGGGCAAATAGATCATAGCGTGAGTTCTTCTCAGGCACCTTTTCAAGTTGATGATCCTTGCTCAGTGCAGAATAGAGAATGGGGAGGCTCCTTGGGGCTTTAGAGGTCCTTGCTCGGTGCAGAATAGAGAATGGGAAGGCTCCTTGGGGCTTGTGTAGCCCTCTGAAGGTCAGAAGTCAGACTGGATGGAAATAAGCAGAGCCCAGGAGAGCCTCTCTAATAGGCTTCTTTCCCTGTCAGGCTGTTCCAGGTGAAGATGGAACGGGAGCAGCATCAGACTGAGATCAGGGATCTCCAAGACCAGCTCTCAGAAATGCATGATGAACTGGACAGCGCAAAGCGATCGGAGGACAGGGAGAAGGGGGCTCTGATTGAGGTAAGCAGGGCTGTGGGGTCTGGTGATAAGACAGGCCCCACCTGCGTGGAAAGATAGGGTTGCCAGGGTTTGTGCACTGTGAGCCACTTTCTGATGTGCACACCTGCTCCACCTGTGCTCTTATGATCTGATCTGTGAGTCAGTGGATGCACTTAACTTCCTCCGCTAGGCGTTTGCTAATTACTATGGGGTTTTATTGTGTATTCTCTCCTTTCTGAATTAAATTATCTTGTTGAGGTATTAGATACACATATATGAAATTATTAGAAAGCAAAAATATTGGTTTTGAATATCTGCATTTTTTGGGGAGGGAATAAGTATAATTGAGGGTCAGAAAAAGACAGGACTTTTATCTCTGAACCCATTTAGGTGTTTGATATTTGCTATAACATTATCATCACCTATATTCTAGCGTAGTTTTGGAAGTTACTTCTTTGTGAGCGTGGTTTGTAGGAATAGCCCAACAAAGAGATGATACAGAATTTAGAACAAAGCCACACACACAAAAGAAGTCAAAACATGAAGGTACTGCATTAATATTTAATTTTCTACTGCCTCCCTCTTTGGGCTTAGGTGTTTTCTCTGTCCCTTCCTTGGGACCAGAAGTTTCTGGCTCTGAAGCCCCTGGAACACTCTTTAAATCTCAGTTGTCTATTGTTTTCTCACTCCTTCCCTCCTCCAGTTTTGAAATAATTCCCCAGGAGAGATCAGGTCCTGCTTTTTAGGACTTACCCTTTCTCTGCCCGATGACTTGGCAGGAGCTCCGAGAGGAGCGACTGTGGCCGCTGAGCCCAGGAGTTCTCATGAATCCATTTTTCACATGGGCAGAAAAGGGGAATTGTCTCTTTTCTGCACATGACCATCTCTCTGCACCTTTTCAGATCTTTTCTCCTGAGTAGCCCTCAACCTTGTTCTTTACCAACTGGTATTTCTCTTTTTATCAAATGTTTCCTTAAAAACCACCACATTCTTAGTATTATACTGCTTTTCATGGCAGTGTTTTCTCTCAGGGCTCAGAGTTACAAAGATGAGAAAATATGTGTATTTGTCACTGAAATAACATTAAAACAATATAAAATGAAAATTTTAAAATGGGGGGGATGTACACATATTTTCCTAATACCTAAACAGTCATTTTTATTTCTGTATTTTCTGTTTGCCTCCCTATCTCTTGATGGGTTTCATGTACCCATCTCTATAATATAGGGACAATCATAATGGCCCTACAGTTTTGATATCCGCTTTCAAAAGTTAAGATGTCGAAAACGTTCTTTCTTATTATACTTTATACGCTTTGTATTTCGTTTTTAAGAAGATAAACCATAATATATATAAGCGTTCTCCTACATTTATTTTCCCTTTTTTGCAGTTATGAACGAAGGTTGTGGGGAACATTTTTTACATTTATCCTTTTACGACTTAAAAAAATTTTTCTAAGGATACGTTCCCAGAAGTGATGTCACTGAACAATTTATGGATTTCAATAAAAGTGTAGCTTCATGAACAGATTTAAGTAGCAGATAAAACATCGTCATATTCTGTGATTCCTTGTGTGGACATTTAATTGTTTGTAAAAGGGAAAGATGTGATCTTAGCTCTTGGGAAGTCTCAGAAGTTGCTGCTTTCTCCAATAACTGACACCTCTCATTGCGAGTTGCCCCCTGATATCCCTGTCCTTTTAGAGTCTCTATTTAGCTCACTCGTCTTGGACATTTTTTGTATCTTTCTTCTACTAGCCAGCTAATTCAAGAGCAATTATCTTTGCCTCTTTCCCCATTTTATGTCTAACACAGAGCAAATGAATAAATAATTTTTTTGTATTTAAATTACTTTTAAAATGTCACCATTGTAAAAAAAAAAAAAGGGAATAATTCTGAAATGAACTGCATACTTCTTCTCCTCTTTAAACACACCATACTGCATAGCTATTAATTGAACATAATTAGTTTATTGATTTATTTATATTGATAATAGGATAATGATATGAGACTGTTTTGGTGATGTGTTCAGGTTAGAGGCGAGATACAGGAGTGGGCAACAGCATGTATTTTCTTAAACCTGGAGTAGCCGTAGCCTGATGTTGCTGGCTTTCAGAGTGTTTTTCTCTTCCTCATACTAGGAACTATATCATTTACTGCGGCCTTTCTGCAAGATGAGTTAGGGTATAATTAGCTTCCCTATGCCGAGGTGGATTTCTTTCACTCCAGAAAATCACCCTCTGTTTTTATCCGTTTCCTCTGACTTATCAGCAACACTGAAACTAGGATCTATGGTTTTTGCATCACTAGTAAAATAGACCTCGTCTCCTTTTCACTTTCAATTTATTCTTCATATCTTAATAAAAAGTGGCCCAGGGGAATTTGATAACAGAGTGTAGTTGTGGCCAAGTTTCCCGTGGCATTTAGCTTGGAACAGACAGACTCTTAATACAATGAGCAGTTAACACTTATGCTTTTGAATGTCTGAAAAAGATTGAAGGCCCAAGTTTTGCAAGTCATGCATAATGGACCAGATTTTGCATGAAATCTCTTTTAATATGTCACATTTTGTTAAATAACACTGGGCCCCCGTATACAATCAGTAAAGTAACATAAAAAAGAATAGGCTGGTCTGTCTATGGAGTAGCCATTCTTTTGTTCCTTTACTTCTCTAATACACTGGCTTTCACTTAATAAAAAAAAAAAAAAGAATAAAACAGTTTTTTAAAAAAAGGAAGGAAGGGAGGAATAGTAGAAAATACTTTGTTTTCTTAGCATAACCCGTAAAATTGACCAACAATAGGTTGACTTTGTTATTCTTAAATACATGATTCTGAAAATTGTTTTTTCAGCTCAACTTACAAAAATGATTGTAGAACAGGTTTCCGCATCTTTTTTGTCATGAATGCATTACCTGCCATTCTGAGGGCGACAGGTCAACGTGAGACAGTTCGCTAAGTGCCACGATGGTGGGGTTTTCTCATTATCAAATGTCTTTGATGGGAGCCTGCAGTGCTGAGAGGTGGGCCTCACTCCAACAGAATCTTGTGGTGTTTTATTCCTGGCATTTGCCAAGATGCAGGTAGTTCAGTCTCATTAAATAATCTGGTTATAAAATTGTATTGGTTTGAGGAGAGATTGTGCTCAGAAATTAGTCCTCTAAAACTTCTTTTATAATGATATTATTGAACATTCTACACATTTTAATAAAAAAGGCAGCCAAAAATGTCATGATTCTCACCAGCCGTTTGATGTTTCCTAGGCCATCCTTCTGAAACAAAAAAATGGCAGAATTCTCTGTCAGTTACCGTTGCTATGAAACCTTTCATTTCCCCTTTCAGTGAGCATGGGCCAGAGATAGGGACCCTATGGAACCTCTGGGAAGCACTTATGCAAAAGAAGGCCTAGACGTGTGTCTTCCTCATTTTGATATGGCGTGATCATGCGTAAGTGGTGTGTGAAGTAAAGCTTTTGGAGAGCAAGTACACGGCCACTCTGGACATCTTGGTGCCTGTTTCTCAGTGCGCGTGGTCTTGGGGGGGCCAATTGCTGCTGCTGCTACTGCTGAACAGCTGATTCCGTAGAGTTCCCCTTTCTCCCAAATCTCCTTCTGCCTGTCTCTTCAGGCTCTGGTTGTGTCTCTCTAGTTTAAGAAAGTGGACTTCCTTAAAGGGCCTTCCAGCCAAACGCAGTGCTCTGTTTTGTCGGCATCTATATTAGGCTGTTTTCACGCTGCTGATAAAGACATACCTGAGACTGGGCAACTCTGAAAAGAAAGAGGTTTCATGCACTCACTGTTCCACGTGGCTGCGATCACGGCGGAAGGTGAAAGGCACGTCTCACGTGATGGCAAATGAGAAGAGTGAGAGCCAAGCAAAAGGGGTTTCCCCTTGTAAAACCATCAGCTCTTGTAAGGCTTACTCACTACAAGAAGAACAGTATGGGAGAAACCACCCCCATAATGCAGTCATCTCTCACTGGGTCCCTCCCTCAACACAAGGGGATTATGGGAGCTACAATTCAAGGTGAGATTTGGCTGGGAATACAGCCAAATCATAACAGCATCTAATGGACAAACCCCAGTGTGACTGTTTGCTCCTCAGCCTTCTTGAGTGTGTGGTTTTCTGGTCAGGTCTGTAGTGACTGTAGTGAAGAGAAGGGGCATTAGGACCCATCTGGGTTCCCAGTCTTGACTCTGCTGCTTTTAAGGCTGTGTGATCTTAGGCATGTTAGCATCTCAGAGCTTCTTTCGTTTATGAAGAATACTAATCTTCATCTCCTTGAATATCCATCTCTCTGGATCGTTAGAAATGCTCAGCACAGTTCTTACGACATATAAGGACCAAACACAGTCAACTTTTCTAGCTCTTGCAACTGCCAGATGATTTCTCTTGTTTTCTTTAATTGGAGTCCACAGAGAGGCAAGTTTACCTCTTATGGATGTATACTTAAATTTTGAAGTGTTTGTATTTTTCTCTCCCTTCTTTGACTTGGTATAATTAAGCCCCGAGGTGATGGAGTGACGTTTTTAAAACCTCATGTACCTTTTGGTCTCTACTCTGGAAAACTTCAAGTGCTACTCAGTGATAGGGCGAGGTGTAATCTGATTGGATTTGTGCTGCACAGTCCACTTAAGCAGCAGCCCCAGCCACAGATAACCGCATGTCAGTGCAGAATGAACCATAAAAACCTCAGTCTTTACACACATTGGCAGCAGCACACAAAAGGCAACAGAAACACAGAGATATACTGGAAAAGATAAGTGTGGGAAAAGGAACTGTCTTATCATCCAAACAATTGAGAAACGTGTGAGAGTAAAAGCAGGAAACAGGGGTCAGAATCACAGGGCCTGTGCTGAAGATGCTGGCAGGAGGTTCCAGGAAGCCCTGGGGGGTAGCCAGAAGCAATAGGAATTCAGGAGGGACTCTGATCTTCCTTAAGAAGGGGCTAGGCAGCTGCAACAGGGCCTCTTCTTTGATAAATATCAGGAGGGGTTATATTTTCTTAAGAGCTCTGGGTTTGGTGCTTTGAAAGAGCCAGAGCTGGTCTTGTTACCTGGATGGGTCTGCTGACATTTCATCTGAGCTTGGCAATGCCTACTAGTTATATTCTTGATGGGCAAAATCTCAGTCTATGCAATGCTGCCCTACCCTGGGATTGTAGAGGTTCCATTGGTTCAATGGAGGTGCATGTCCTAGAGAAAAAGAAAGAGATCTCGTTGTCAGTTGTACTTAAATGAATAAAATGTTTTCTTCCCTTATCAGGGACACACTTCTTGATGGAAAGTACCTTATCATCTCTGGAGTTTTGGGTCTCCAGGTGGTAGCCATGCTTCTGATTCTCCAGGGGCTCTGAGAGAACAGGTCATGTTCTTATGCAGAAACCACAAGTGAAATAACTGACTAGTTTAGAATTCTGACATCTCCAGACACCTGCTGTACTGCACTTGTTTATTTATGTTTGAACAGATAATTGTTTCCAGTATTATTAATCTATGCATCAAAAATATAATAAATCAGATCTGTATCTTTCAAGAAGGACAGTCTGGGAGTCAAATGGGAGAGATTAGAAAAATGATTAAAATATATAGAATATAAAGTAAAAAGCATTAAGTACTGGAGAAGAACAGCTAAAGTGAGATTGGTATTCAAGAGGGATATTCAAGACTTCTTGGAGGAGGTCATATTTTATCTGAGTCTTCAAAGATTTTCTGAAAGGCAGGGAGAGGAGGGTCTGAGAAGAGAGAAGGGCATTCCAGACAGAAGATGCTGCATGGATTGCCATAGAGGCTGCAGGTGAGAGCCTGGATGCGGGGAGCAGCTGAGCGGCTATTGTAAACCACCTGCACAGGAGGTGAGGAGGGCTTTACCTAGGGAGGTGATGGAAAGGATCAAAGATGTTGCAGAACTAACTTTTTGGTTGTGAGAAACCAGGACGAGAGAAAAGTCAAAGTTGCTGCCAAGTTTCTGAGCTTGAGGGGACTGGTGGTGCTGTTCATAAGAGCAGTGAACAAACAAAGAGGGAAGGAAGGAGCATGATGAATTCTCTTGATACTGTAATCCTACTGAATCTGAGGTGCCGCAGGACATCGAGATGGCTGCAACCAGCCGGGTTTTGGATGTGTTACTGCAGGTTTGAACTTAGAGAGGGGTAATAGGTAAAGGCTTAGGAGTCATTTACATGGAATTAATGGTTGACAAACAATAGATGAGCTTGCTAAAAGAGAATAAAGAATGCAAAGTTGCATTCTTGGAGATCATCATAGATTTTGGGAAGAGGGAGAGAAAAGCCAGAAAATATTATCACAGAAGAAGCAGTCTGAGGGAAGAAAACAGGAGTCTGTGTTATCTTGGCATTACAAGGAGGAAGGGCATCTTGGAGAGACAGGAAGGGAGTATGAAAGAGGCATAAAGAAAATTGAGTACTGGAGAAAGGCCATCAGACATGATGAAAAGGTCATGATGACCTTGGAAGGGAGTGTCTTGGTAGAGTAGGGACAAAAATCATATAGCAAGAGACTAAGGAGTGAATGGGCAGTCATGAAGTAGAGGCAGTGAACAGAAATTATGCTTTCAAACATTTTGGTGGTGAAGTTTAGCAGGTAGCCATATGGATAGGAACAAAATGGCAGAAAGAAAAGACAACCGTATTAATCGGTTCTCACACTGCTGTAAAGATAACTACCTGAGACTGGGGAATTTATAAACAAAGGAGGTTTTATTGACTCACAGTTCCACTTGGCTGGAAGGCCTCAGGAAACTTAGAATCATGGCAGAAGAGGAAGCAGGCACCTTCTTCACATGGTGGCAGGAGAGAGAGTGAGTGAATGGGGAGAAGCTCCTTATAAAACCTCATATCTCATGAGAACTCATTATCACAAGAACAGCACGGGGAAAACGGATCCCATGATCCAATCATGCAGTCATCTTCTACTGGGTCCCTCCCTCGACACGTGGGGATTATGAGTATTATAATTCAAGATGAGGTTTGGGTGGGGACACAGAGATAAACGATGCCAATAACTGATGGAGTGAAGATTGGGAGCAGGTTGGCAGGGGACAGCACATTTTCTATGGAGGGACCCTGGAAGGAAGAAGGCCAGGAGTGCAGAGAGATCTTGAGGTAGAGAGGGAGCAAAGGTACCCACATCTCTCTGGCTGAGGGAGGAGTAAAGGTGTGGGTGAGGGCGAGCCCTGAGCTGGAAAACGGAGAAGGTCTGGGACAAAGATGCTGGAGGAAAATGAATGCCAAGCCTTTGGCAGGACACACTGGGCTCAGGTAATTGATTGGTATTAGAGTCTCTTGCCCCAGCTTTGTGACCTTCCTCATGAACCCTTGGCAGTTAAGAAGGGGAAAATGTGAATATTGTGCTCTGCTCAGATGGGCAAATGAGATAGAAGAACAGGCAAAATCGTCCTGAGTACGAGGACTGTGGATGAAGGATTGAGCACACTCAGGGTCCGGGGGTATGAAGCAAGGTGGGCAAGTTGGCCTGTTCCCTGTGAAGCAACAGCACACACAGGGCAAGAGCAAGGGCAACAGATCAGCACACAGAAGTGAAACAGATGGAAAATACAGATGTGTTCCCAAAGCAGTGAAATTTATATTAGTTTCTGCTTTCTCCTTCAAATTCAATCAAATCTCCAAGAAGCAAGGACGGAGGAATCCAAGGGAATGATAGCCTCTGAGAAGTGCAGGGGGAGAGGAGGAAATGGTCTAAACGGGTGTGTGGGATGAGGAAGGAGAGAGTGGCAAGGCCAGCTGAGATGGCCGTGCATCTGGGGACAGAACTAGAGGGGAGATGCAGGGCTTCTCAACAAGATGTTTCATCGTCACCTCTGTGTTTCCTCTTTTTAGGAGCTCTTACAGGCAAAACAGGATCTTCAAGATCTGCTGATTGCCAAGGAGGAGCAAGAAGACCTCTTGAGAAAGCGAGAGCGTGAACTCACTGCGCTGAAGGGAGCCCTGAAAGAAGAGGTTTCCAGCCACGATCAGGAGATGGACAAGTTGAAGGAGCAGTACGATGCTGAGCTGCAGGCCCTGAGGGAGAGTGTGGAAGAGGCAACCAAGGTGAGGGATGGGGCAGGAGAATCTGGCTTGGGAACAGAGGAAAGGGTAAGACCCTCTCTCCCACACCAATGCAAATTCCCTTCCTTCCTTTTACTTAGAGAGTGAATCTTAGTTCATCAGTTCATGGACACAGAGCTTACTAACAAAGAATAAGTGCAGTGGTCCTGATAGTGACCTTTTAAAGTCTATAAACTGAAATGTTGCTAGGGACATTGGTTAAATCCTATTGCAGGAGGGGAGATGAAGAGGCTGCAGACGAACACTTGGGTGTTCACTTCTGCAGCCAGTTGCAGAGTGGAGGGCTGCACTCTCCCAGGCATTCCTAACCGTCAGAGGCCGGAGGCATTGTGAGACTGTGTTAATGACAGAAGTGCAGACGGGACCCAGATTCCTGGAGTCCTTCACCCCCACCCTAGTCTGTTCCTTTTGATTTTGTGTAGCCTTTTGTTAGACAATTCAGGTTCTTTTCTCAGCACCGTTACAAGAGATTTAATTGGCTGAATTGCCTAAACCCTTTCAAGATAGTTTTTCTCTTAATTGAATTCTTGGCTCCTACAAATAGATTCAAAATTATGCTGAAGTCTTTGAAGGCGGACGTCATATTGGCTGTTGAAGAAGAGAAAAATAGTATTTTGAAGGGGAAAATGGTTTGAAATATCATGCCATCTTTAGGGAAAGAGGGGAATTACAGAGTATAACATTTTAGAAACTCTGCAATATATAGGTTAAAAATGCTGAAGAAAGAACTCTTGATATTGTTTATTCTGTGATGATTACAGTGACAGCTCAGAGCTAGTAGCCTCTCTTTCCCCTAAGCCCTATGGTGATTCACTGATTTTCAATTAGGGCACGGTAATTGCAAATGACAAGAAGTGAAAGATGGGTTTGTTTGTTATAACAATAAAAAGTCTGGGAAATAGTCTGTTTGGGGTTATTACAACTTTGAGACCGTTTTTAAAAGCCTCTTGTTGATTTCCCTATCTTAGTCTTTTTTTTTTTTTAAGATTTGATTGAATTTGAGGGAGAAAAGCAAATCTGATTTAATTTGTATTGCTTCGAGGGGACCTGTCTATTATTTGCATCTCATTTCATTTCTGTGCCATAGCCTGGTATTCTTGCGATCGATCTTTATGTGCTATTGCTTCATCAGGTCCATGCCAATAGACTACTGAGTAAAATGATTCTCCTTTGGACACATTTCTTTATCACCCTTAAATCTTGCCTGAAAGTTTGAGTTACAGTAGTGTATTCTGGGTGGCTCCTTTACGGGTAGTTGAGAATAGCGTTGAGGGATATGTTTGCAGTGATTTAAATATAAGGAAAATCACACTTGTACCTCACATGGGGTGGGGGCTATTTTGTTGGAAGTTTTCAGGTTGTTTACTGTCGGAGATACGTAAGTGAGGAAAGGAAACATGCTAGGTGAAAGGGTATCTTTGTTGTGTGGAATTGAGATCCTCGGTAGAGACTTATGTTACTGCGTTTTGGCCCTTTCAAATGTCTGCATTATATATTAACTCATAGTTTTTTCATTATGCCACTTCAAGAGAGATAACAACATTGACCCATATCAGTCTGTAAAAATAGAACAGGCGAGGTAGTCAAGATGTGTATCACTGGCAGAGAATGGACAGTTTCTGAGCACTGGGAAGCTAACACAAAGGGGTTCGGCTTAGTACCCACTGGGTTGTGGGCCAGCAAAGGCTCTTTGTTCCAGGTTGTTTTCTATGCTGCTGCCAGCATCTTTCCTTAAAAAAACAAAGTTGATCATGTCAGCCTCTGCTTAAGTAACTCGCTTGGCTCCCCATTGCCCTAGACTGGAGCTGAAAATTGTTAGCATGGTAGGCAATAGAAGTCCCTTCTCTCCCTAACCCATCTCCAGAAAACTCTCCATCTTTCAGCTGTCTCACCTCTTCATACGTGTAGAGTGACTTGCTCCTACTTTGCCACCTGACCAGCGTCTTCTCCTCCTGCAAGACCTTCTCCACATGTCCTCTCTTTTGTGAACACGCCCTAGATACCTGTACTCCCTTTGGTGGAGTTAGTTGCACCTTCCTTCACCTTCCTTAGAGTTTCTGTGGAACCCTGGCCATTCTTCTACTGTAATTTGTATCCTACCCTATAGTAATTTCTCATCCTGTCTGGCTCCTTCATTAGACTCTGCACTTCTTAGGCACAGGGGACACTTTTGTTTCCCCCCATCCCCGACTTTTTTTTTTTTTCCTGGGAAAGGAGTGACAAACTCCAGGACCTCTGAGGCCAGACAGAGAGCATAAATAAGTAAAGCTCTGAGTTTGTTATTGGCCTGATAGGAGGGTATGGTGGGGACTGTGACAAGCTGACTGGAAGGCATGTTCTTTGCTGGAGGGATCAGTGGCTTCTCCGCTCCAGCTGAAAGTTGCCACTGAGGGAATGCTGGGCCCATGTTGCTAGATCTTTCGTTTTTTCAAGAAGCCAGATACCTGGATGTTTCTGTGAGATCTCCCAACTTTTAAGCCTATCTTCAAATTATAAAAACATAAAATAAAATAATAGACCACTACACTCCATATGCAAGTGAGGAGGAGCCTGTGCTCTTAGCCTCTTGAGCTCAGCATAGTGCCTGGCACATAGTCACATCTGTGCAGTGTCTGGCAAGTGAAAGTTAGTTGAGGACAAATTTCCTTTCTAACTGGGTTTTCAGTCCCTGCCATTTAGTTCCTGTTGAATTTTTCCCATAGTGATGTGGGAGGTCTTTTAGTGAACTCTGCTATTATTCTGTGAATTTCTGTGCCTTGCTTTTGAATCTCTCCCTTCCCTCCCTCTCTCCCTCCCTCCCCTTCTCTCTTCCTCCCCCCTTTCCTCTTCTCTCCTCCCCTCTCCTCCCCACCCCTCCTCTCCCCTCCTTTCCTTTCCTTCCTTTCCCTCTCTTTCTTTTTTTCTCTCTCTCCTTCCCTCCCTCCCTCCTTCCCTCTCTCTCTTTCTTTCTTTCTTTTTCTTTCTTTCTTCCCTTCTTTCTTTCAGTCTTGCTCTGTCACCTTGGTTGGAATACAATGGCACAATCTCCGCTCACTGCGACCTCTGCCTCCCCGGTTCAAGCAATTCTAGTGCCTCAGCTTCCCAAGTAGCTGGGATTACAGGCATGTGCCACCATGCCTGCCTAATTTTTTTTTTATTTTTAGTAGAGATGAGGTTTTGCCATGTTGACCAGGCTATTCTTGAACTCCTGGCCTCAAGTGGTCTGCCCACCTTGGCCTCCCAAAGTGCTGGGATTGCAGATGTGAGCTACTGCGCCCAGCCTCCCTGCAGTTTCTTAAAGAGAATCCTGATTGTGTGTGTTTTTTTTTTAACCATATTAGTTTTTGCTTCTGAAGGTAGCTGTTGAGCAAATGTAATAGTCATATTTTATGGGAGATGAATGTGCCAATTTACTAGATAGATGCTGTTTTTGGTTATATTATTTATGTGTTGGTATTATAGAATAGAATCTTAAGATTATTCTGTTGACTATTTGGAGGAGAGTGAATTAAATATAATTTTTAAATCTGGTAAATAATGTCTCTTAAATATGTGCTCTTACATTTAGTTTTTAGCTGCCCCAGTGGGAGAACCACCCACTCACCACTGTGGCTAAAAACTGGCTTTTTTTTGAGATGGAGTCTCACTTTGTTGCCCAGGCTGGAGTGCAATGATGCCATCTCAGCTCACTGCAACCTCCGCCTCCTGGATTCAAGTGATTCAAGTGAGCCTCCTGAGTAGCTGGGAATACAGCCATGCACCACCACACCTGACTAAATTTTGTATTTTTAGTAGAGACGGGGTTTTGCCATTTTGGCCAGGCTGGTCTCGAACCCCAGACCTCAGGTGATCCATCTGCCTTGGCCTCCCAAGAAACCTGACATTTCTTTAAGAAATTTTATTGCATTAAAAAGTTTATTTTTTTGATAGGTCTTATGAAGCAGCCCAACCTTGTCTTATCAGTTTTTCTTGATCTTGCCACTGCCTCAGTGCCAAAAGCCCCTAAAGTGCTGTTTTATCATTGTAAAATAACAAGCACTTCATCGTAGCTTGAGCTTGAGAACTAAAAGTTTTACATTACTAGACCATCTCGTGAAAAATGTCAGATTATATTAAGAACATTGTACAGGTATTCCAAACAGATATTCTGTAATATAGTGTATTTTGCAGGCTCAAACAGCCACATCTTTTTAAGAATAGATTGATTGCTCAGTGGTTGGAATTCATGAATGCCTAGGTTATGTGGGGTTTCCTTACCCAGCAGAATGAATTGCATCTTAGTGGCGGAGTGGTGGTGGTTTGGGTTATCATGTGCACTATTTAAGTTCTCTTCTTACAGAGAAATGGATCTTCGTAGTCTGTTAGAAAGGCAATTATTTGTACCAAACACTCTTTTAAAGGACTAAGCACTTAAGCAACGTATTTCGTAATGTGCTTTTTTCTCTGTTACTGGTCATTTTACACTTTTTCTAGTTTTGAAAGGGAAATGTCTGCTTTTTCCTTGGGTTGTGACCATGGCTAGAACCGCTTAGAGAGAATGGTTGCTCAGTGGGGTTGTGAATGACTGCCATCTGGGACTAAAATGAATCTTGTTCACAGCTGTTGGCTTCTTTTTTCCAAACATAACCCTTCCTATCTGCAACTCTTGTGCAAAAGAGAAGTACAGGCAGTATAGTTTCTTAAAATGTCTCAGAAAGTAAGCTCAGCTCAAATTCCAGCTCCTCCAAGAACTTCCCTGGTTGCTTCTTGGACCTTATAGTTTCTAGAAACCTGGTATTGTTGGCACTTTTGCTCTGGGTTTTATCTTCCCTGCTGTGCTAGGTACTGTCATCATTTTCTACTTGGCATCACCATTGTGCTTGGTACTTAATAGATGTTTAGTAAAGGTTTGTGGGTTAGATGAATAAACAGACAAAAGGGGAGATGTCTTTAGAGTCCTCAACAATCCCAAGACCAACCATTGGACTGTTTTGGCTTTTGATTTATAAATTCGGATTGTGTCTCATGAAAATGAACAAATCTTGTCTGTCAGGAGCAATATCATAATGTTAGTGTTCATCTTGGAAGGAATAATTTTGCATCTCAGAGCTGCAAGTATTTTGATGCTGATAAGAAAGCCGCTTTTGTTTTTGTGTCAGATAATATGACTTCTGGGCCATTAGGCACTTTCAGAGTGCTCAACATACAGCAGTTATGCAACACATATCTCCCAAGGGAATGGATGAGGGAGAAGAGGAGGGAGGATGAAGATGTGAGATACTCTTGCCATTCTTCGTTTCTCCATTTGCATTCTTTTTAAATATAGTACTTACAAATTGATTTACTGAGTAACTCCCAAGTTCAGGGCATTGTACTAAGTTTGCGAGGACTATAAATATAAATCAGGTGGAATTTATCCTTCCAGGAGATTGAAGGAGAGATATGTAACTCTCTAGCTGATTATAGACAAGAGTAAGTGACCCAAGTGAGGTGGAGATAAAGTCCCGGAGGAAACCCTACAGGAGACCCCATGGCTTCGCTTGGGAGGAAGACTGGTGGCAATCACAAAAGGTTTCATGGAGGGGACAGTATGTGAGTTGATACTGAGTGGTGTTTGGGCATGGGGCCTGAGGCCACTGTGGGGACTGAGTACAGCATGAGCAGTACCTTGTAGGTGGGAAACTGAGATGTCTGCGATGGGCTTTGTGGACAAAGAGATGTTAAGGTGGCTACAGATGAAGAGACTGAAGGGGCAGGTTCCCAGATTCAATGTGTGGACCGTGCTTGCATCCAAACAGAAACAAACTGACTGTAAAAACCAAAAATATCTGAAATCATTGGGAACATTTTAACACTCTACATTGATGACATGAAGAAACTCTAAACAATTTTTAAGGGGTGATAATAGTGCTATTAAGAGTCTCTGACTTTTTTTTTTTTTTTTTTAGACAGACTCTCACTCTTGTTGCCCGGACTGGAGTGCAGTGGTATGATCTCAGATCACTGCAGCCTCTGCCTGCCAAGTTCAAGTGATTCTCGTGCCTCAGCCTCCTGAGTAGCTGGGATTATAGGCTCATGCCACTACACCTGGCTCATTTTTGCATTTTTAGTAGGGACAGGGTTTTATCATGTTAGTCAGGCTGGTCTCAAACTCCTGACCTCAGGTGACTCACCTGCCTTGGCCTCCCAAAGTGCTGAGATTATAGGCATGAGCCACCACGCCAAGCCAAGTATCTGACTTTTAAAGAAACTTGTTAAGGTTTTCATGGATGAAATGATAGGCTGTCTGAAATTTGCTTGAAAATATTCCACTTTGTAGGGGGAAGTTATGGGGGTATATGGATGAAACAAGATGAGCTGTGTGTTAATGTGTATTAAAGCTGAGTAATGGGTAGATGAGAGTTAATTACATATCCTCTGTACTTTTGCAAATGTTCAAAGTCTTCTCCCCTCCCCTCCCCTCTCTTCCCCTCTCCTCTCCTCTTTTTTTTCTTTTCTTTTCTTTTCTTTCTTTTAACAGAGTCTGGCTCTGTCACCCAGGCTGCAGTGCAGTAGCACAATCTCGGCTCACTTCATTCTCCTCCTCCTGGGTTCAAGCCGTCCTCCCACCTCAGCCTCTCAAGGAGCTGAGAGTACAGGTGCACACCACCACACCTGGCTAAATGTGTGTAAAGACAGGGTTTCATCATGTTGCTCAGGCTGGTCATGAACTTCTGAGCTTAAGCTATTTGCTTACCTCAGCCTCCCAAAGTGTTGGGATTACAGGCATAACATGCTGCACCCAGCCTTGAAGTTTTCCTTGGTAAAAAGGTGTGTGTATGTGTGTGCATGCACACGTGTGCACGTGTGTTTTAAAGAACAAACAAAAAGAGTTAAAATTGGAAAGGTGGGGTGGGGTGAGATTGTGGAGACGATTTTTAGTTGGTAGTCAGAGAGGGGGCAATGGATGTTTCTTTTATTAGGGACTAATATGGTTTGGCTGTGTCCTCATCCAAATCTGATCTCGAATTGTACTCCCATAATTCTCACATGTTGTGGGAGGGACTGGTGGGAGATAATTGAATCATGGCAGTGGTTCCCCCATGCTGTTCTCATGGTAGTGAATAAGTCTCACGAGATCCGATGGTTTTATCAGGGCTTTCGGCTTTTGCATCTTCCTCATTCTCTCTTTGCCTTCTGCCATCCGTGTAAGGTGTGACTTGCTCCTCCTTGCCTTCCACCATGATTGTGAGTCTTCCCCAGCCACGTGGAACTGTAAGTCCAATTAAACCTCTTTCTTTGGTAGATTGCGCAGTCTTGGGTATGTCTTTATCAGCAGTGTGAAAACAGACTAATACAGGGATCTAATGGGGACATTACTTTGTGGTGGTGTGACCTGAGGCTGCAAGTGGAATGGCTAGAAGCAGAGAGTGAAGAGGAATGAACAGGAAGTAGGGGCTGACTGAGGAGACCCTGCAGGGAGCATGGATTGGGGTGAAGACAAAGAAGAGAGACAGCTGACCTAAGCAGGCGTTGACTCTGGGTGCCTCGAAGGGAGTTGTACTGGGAATGGGAAGGCTAATGAGTTCATCTTGGGGTCCTAGGAGCCCTCTGCGTGAACAGTGCGTGAAGAGCAGAGCTGCCCTATCTACATGCAAGTCGCTGGAGGGAGTGTGAGCGAGGGAAAGAAAGAGAAAGAAGGGAAGGGGCTGAGGGCCTGAGGAGGAAGAGAAGACACAGACAGAAGGCCTGAAGAGAAGCAGCCATGTCCAGTGACAGGAAAGCAAGGGGAAGGGCAGTTCATTTGGCTTGGTTAACAGTCTGCTGGGAGAGTTTCTAAAAGCAGCCTATTTTTGTATTATACATTTCCATATTGAGTTTCCATACTTTTGTCTCTTCCTCATACTGTAAATTCTTTCTGCCCATATTTTATATTCTCTAACCCTTGTAGGAATTTTATTCAGATTCAGTAATGTTGAAACTTTTCTCCCCCTTCACTACCACCCTCCAATTTTGGCTATATGTGTGTATTTTACCCAGTAATTTGGAAATGTCACCCAGTCTTATAGAAATCAATATATGCTTTGGTTCCCACGTCATTTCTAGTTTTGTCCCTTCCCTCTTTCCTGCCAATCTCCGAACAGGTTCTTCCAAACCGTAAGGTCAGCAGAAGGTCAGATGGTAAACCCAGCGCTAATCTCAGGATCAGTGGAATTGCTTTCCTTAAGACATGGCTAATTCGGTGTAAAATCTCATTTCTGTCTTCTCCAGGGGAGCCAGGTTAGCCAGGGAAACGGCAAAAATTCCTCATTTCCTCTGCATTTTGACTTCATATAATCAATTTACCCTGAATGACAGCTACCAAGAGCAGGAGAAGTGATGGGGTTTGCAATCAGGTGCCCAGGAAAAGGAAAATACCTTTTTTTCCACAGACTCAAGCATGCCTAAAGTGACATGGAACTTTCCATAGGCAAAAGTAAAAGGGGTAAGATTCGAAGCTTAAAAAAGGTCTCCTTTATTTCTTTCTCTCTCTTTCTTTTTTTTGCCCCAGAAATGGCTCCTTTAATAGTTGTATAACTCTTCTGCATCTTGTATTGATTAAACAGTACATAAATAAGAGGGCTAGAGTGGTGTCCTGGGATGTTCCTTTTGAACCCATCATGGGCCCAGTGCCCCATACTGTGTCTCTGATCCCAGGTGCCTCCCATGTCCTGAGAGTTAATGGCTGTCATGAGAAAACTCTGGGGGCCTGGGTGTTGGATAAATCTCTTATGGGGCCTCCATAAGGGATAAACAGAGTGTCTCTGCAAGTCGCTCCTGGTGTTTTACCTGAGCTGCCTAGAGTCACTTGCGGTGGGTTAGGTTGCAGAAGACGAAGATATTCTGGTTTATCTTTAGATACGTGGATTCATTTGCCATCAAATGTTTGAGTGTGTATTCTGTGCCAGCATAGTGGTAGTCGTCAAGAATATAAAGGCAAGCAAGCTGTGGTCTCTAGCTTTGAGGATCTTATGTGGTCTTGTGGGCAGAAAGATGTGCAAATAAAATGACAACAAAGTTATGGGTGCTGTGGTTGTGGTATGTGCTGAGTAGGAAATCAGGACAGGGTTATTGCTTTAGGTGGCAAAATTCAGGTGAGGAATAGCCTGTCAGTTCTGTGAGTTGACACCCTGAGTGCCTTTTTATTTACCATATACTTAAGAATTAGCAATGAAAAAGAACCTTCCTCTTCCAAGAACCTCTCCAGGAGCTTTGGGACGTTAGTATGCCTTGAACTTGCTGACTTTGTACCCAGCTCCTTTTAGTGAAACTCAGAGTTAACAATGAGAATTGCTAGGAAGACAAAGAAAAAATATTGACTTGGTTGATGAGTTAAAATATTATTTCACTTATTCAGTAAATCAGATTCCAGTTACAGTTCAGATTTCCAGAGGGTACGAGCTCATAAACTATTTATAAGTAGAGCTTCTACTTTCCTGGCTAAGATGACAGAATAAAAGGCTTCTGTTTCCAGGTTTACCATTAAGGTTTTTGGCAAGTAGATTTAGCAGCTGCTATTTTGTGGAGAGGATTTTGGCTTTAGCGTCACAGTGCAGGAAGAACTGATGAAGAATTCCATTAGGAGAATTCCTCACGCGGAGAGGTAGGATATTGGGTAATTTTTAATGACGCTACTTTGATGTCTCATGAACATGTTTAAGCAGGCTGGTATTTTCCAGCAGTTCCAATAAGGAGCAGAAGGTAGGCTGATACCCAGTACACCTCAATGACTTAAAATGACAGCAGATTCACTGGCAGCATCTGGAGAAGGTGTAAAGACTTAGTTGGGTAGCGAAGGAGGTAACGCGCTGGAAACACAGCCAAGGAGCTTAGTCGCATGGTCGTGCTGCATATGCCTAGCCTTCCGCGGGCCTCCTGCTCACCGATGAAGGGAGGAGGGTCCTTGCCTGCCTGTTGCCCACCTGTGACGAACAGTGACAAGGGGAATAGGCTCAAACTACTCAGATTTCATGTTCCATAGTCAGTGTCAATTTCTAACCGTTGGGAATGGATTGTTGATGCAGTTTTTGGAATATCCATTCAATAAATAGTTCACATTTAGTCATCAATTTAGCAACTGTCTAAGGAGTGTTTTATTTATGTCAGGCACCGTGCTGGGTTTAGGAATAACATAGACAAATGAGATGAGAAAGACATTATTCAGATAATCACATGGATAAATGTGTAATTTTCTGGGTTGTGGTTGTGCACCCTGTAGTCCTAGCTACTAGGGTAGCTGAGGCAGGAAGATCACTTGAGCCCAGGAGTGTGAGTCCAGCTGGGTAAGATAGTAAGACCCCATCTCAGAAAAAAGAAAAAAATATATACGTATACAACTCAGATGTGATAAATGCTTTGAAGTTCAGGGAGGCAGGAAAAGTTTCCTTCAGGAAAATGATGATGGAAATCTGAAGGATGAATGAGAATTAACTAGATTTTTAAAGATCCAGAGAATGGTCCAAGCAGAGGAAGTAGCATGTGCAAGAGGCTTGCAGCAGGAGAGAATGTGGTTTGCTCAAGCTGTTAAACAATGGCAAGTGAGCCTGGACTGTGAAGGGCGGTAGAAAGTCTGGTAGGAGAGGAAGTAGAAGCAGATAGGGACCAGCTCATGCTGACCTTGTGGAGCATCTGAAGGACAGGTTTTTAGAGAGAGACTGACAAGCAGGGATGTGTGTATGTGTGTGTGTGTGTCTGTGTCTGTGTGTCTGTGTGTGTTTCTGGGGGAGTGTGAATGTTTGACACAGGCAGATTCCTTTGGTGGAAAAGTCCTGCTCTAGGCTTGACCATTGAGATGGGAGGCCCTGGGATGGTTTGTTCATGCTGTCACTTTAGGGTGGAGGCACAGGCTCTCTGAGGTCTCTTCCACAATTTTGTTCTATTTTTAATGGGCTTATTACCTGTTCCTCTCTCTCCTGATTCCTGTGGAGAAAGGGAAGGGAATAGAATTCTGTAGGGCCCCATTTTCTTTGTGAGGTTTTGCTCCTTGCTAAGGGCCAGTCACCTGAATTGATAACATGTGTCTGCGAGCAGATGGATGAGAGTTGATAGGGCTTACAGATGAAGGGAGAAGTTTGGTATGCCAATGGAGAAGGTTGGTAGGAGGAAAGTTTTTATTTGTGTCTTGCCTGATAAGGCCTTTACAATGGATCAGTGCTGGGGATACCTTTAAACACTTATAGAAGCAGAGAAAATAACCCAGTGGAGTGCTTGCCTATGTCCATGTGGCGTGGATGTTCTGAGATCTCTGAGCTGTCCGTGGACACCGCCCAGATGTCCGGAAGTGTGAGTAACAAAGGAGCTATGGCTGCTCACTGTGGGCCCTACGTCAGATACATTTCCAGATGTGGATATGGTCGAGCCACAAGAACTGGATGATGCAGTGAGGGGGTCTGTTATAAATAGCCTGGGACAGTCACAGCCACCATAATATTGCAAACAGTTGAATCGTTAACATCTAAAAGAAAAAAGCTTTAATTTTATTATTGGAAATCCTGTTCAATCTATGTTATACTCTCTCTGACCCTGTAAATTCTGCCTGATGGATATTTTTCTAAAGACTTGCCAAGATCATTAAGTAGATTTTTACTTGGTGGAAAATTTTGGCATTATTATTTGATCACTTTAAGCAGAAAATGGAGTATGTCATAAACTGTAAATTCATTAGACAAGAACCAGTATGGAAATAACAATACCTACAATGGCAAAGTTAATCAGGGTGCATGAGGCATTTACAGTAGCCAGTTGGCCCCCAGTGACCTGCGCCTTCTTGTCCTCCTGCTCCATTGTGGTCCCGTCCCGTGTTGAATTGGTCCGATCTGTGTAACCAATAGGACATTATGGAAATGATGGAGTGTGACTTCCATTGCTAGATCATAAAAGACATGTGGTTCCTCCTTGATTTCTCTTGGATCTCTTGCTGTGGAGGAAGCCAGCTGCCATGTTGTAACGGCACTCAAGCAGCCTGCAGAAAACCCCGTGTTGCAAGCGGCTGAGGCCACTTGTCAACAGCTATACGAGTGTGTCATCTTGGAAGCAGATCCTGTGGCCCCAGTCAAGCCTTCAGATGACCACAGCCTTGACTAACATCTTGACTGCAACCTCATCAGAAAACCTGAGCCAAAACCACTGATTGAGTCACTTATTTATTTATTTTTGAGGGAGAGTCTCGCTCTGCTGCCCAGCCTGGAGTGCAGTGGCACAGTCTTGGCTCACTGCAACATCTACCTCCTGGGTTCAAGCATTTCTCCTGCCTCAGCCTCCCAAGTAGCTGGGAGTACAGATGTGCGCCACCACTCTCGGCTAATTTTATTTTTAGTAGAAACGGGGTTTCGCCATGTTGGTCAGGCCGGTCTCGAGCTGTTGACCTCAGGTGATCCAGCTGCCTTGGCTTCCCAAAGTGCTGGGATTACAGTGGTGAGCCACCACGCACAAACTTTGAGTCACTTTTTGATTCCTTACCTTCAGAAACTTTGTGAGATACTGGTTGTTATTTTAGGCTGCTAAGTTCTCGGGCAATTTGTTATGTGGCAATAGACAACTGATACAACATTTTGACAAAACCATCTCTTTCAAGCTGCATTTTTTGATAGTCACTGGCTGTGGCAGAACCCACAGCACCTTGCGATGCCCTTGGTGTAGTCCTTGTTACCCTGGACTCTATCTCTTAGGTGATATGTCATGCTCCCCATCTTGAACGAGGGGTGTCTTGTCCTTTGTATCATCAGTACTTTGCAGAATGCTCTGTGTTTGGTGTATGAATGAATCAGAATGTGTAGAGGTAAATAAAGGCCACTCATGGTTTAAGGACAGGTCAGGGTTTTAAATCCAGCATTGCCATTGACTTCATAGAGTTCTCCTAGTCTTTCCCTGTTTTTATTTCCTCTTTTGTATAGGGATACTATTTATGTTATAAAAAACATGCCCCAAATTGCTATATATGCATATGTGCTTGTGCACATATGGACTATTTCAAGAGGGAGATAACTAGTCAATAGTGGTTACTTTTGGGGATATGTGGGGGTTGGGGTAAAAGGAAAACTTTCAAAAAATGTTGCGTAAATGTTTTATATCTTTTGAATTTATTCCATGTACGGTGAAATAGGAGTATCGATCTGTGCTTCTCTTTAGGCAGGTCAAGAAGGTGCCTTGAGTTTAGTGATGTATTTTTAACTTTTTGTCACTGGGGGCCCCTGCCTCTGCCTTGACCTTGACTTTCACCTTCTATCTGCTTACCCAGGTCTGTGGCTTCTGCATCCCCAGCGTCTCAGTTCCATCCTCTGATCTCCTTTCTCACGGTTGATGCCCTGGTTCAGCCCTCATCAGCAGCCATCTCCCTATTTCCCTAACTGGGTTGTCCCCTTCTGACCACGCCCCCCTGCCACAGGTTTGCCACCCCATAGCCCAACCCCTCCCTCACAAGTCCCTGCTGGCTTCCCTTTAGTTACAGAATCCTGCCTGGTCTGCGAGGCTTGCACTGCACAACCCGGCTCCCACCTCCCTTTGCAACCCTGGCCCTCACTGTTGTCCCTGGTGGGCCTCGTGCCAGCCACACTAAAGGATTCCGTCACCTACACAGAAGAGTGGGCTCTGTCACTCCGTATTAGCCACGTCTAGGCCTTTGCTTTGCAATCCTGACCTGCAAGAAAGGACAATACCCACAACAGAGACTTACCTGACCTAAATGTCAATCATGTCACTTTGAGAAACTGGGATCTATATATATTCGTGTGTGTGTGTGTGTGTGTGTGTGTGTGTGTCTATTTTTCTTTTCTTTTTACGTAAATGACTGCTGTGTTACCCTAAGCCTAGTTGATGAGCAATAGATGGAGAGACTGAACACTTTTGACACACTACATCTCTGATCCCCAAGAATCCTGTTCCTGCAATGGGGAAAATAATCCTCCCAGGGTTGCACGTATTCCAGTCTTTTCCGACTTGCTGTCCTGTGCTTTCCCACTAAAGTCTCTGCATGTGCTCTAGTGGTCTCCCTGCTTTCTTTCCTCTGTCCCCCTGCTCATATTAACTTGTCTGTCCCTGATGCCCTTCACCAGCCCCTGTGCTTTGGTCTCTTCCAGTTAAAATCCTGCCGTCCTTCATGGCTGTGTTTAGATGACATCTGCTTTTTGGGTCCACCCAGCAGCTTCCGTTCTTTCTCTTTGAAATCCCCAGGGTCTTTTGTCCTTCGGGTGGCATTTATTGTGTTTTGCTTTGCCTGTAGTTGTTTGTTTACTTGTCACATCAAACGTGAAATCTGGGGTGCAGAGATGGACAAGGTGGCCTCTGCTCTCGACTCTTCCCCTGGCGTAGTACTAAAGACAGATGAGAAAGCTGACGGCCAGTTCCGCATGGTGCATGAGAAGCTGGCATATGGCACGGAAAGCAGAGGTTCAGAAAAGGGTGGCTTTGTTCAGTGTGGGAAGGCCAGGGCCGGTTCTTAAGAGGGAGTGAGGCTTGGGTGAGTCTTGGGGGCAGTGGGAATTAGCGAGGTGACTTACAGGTGGGCAAGGACATTCCAGACCCAGGGAACTTCTTGAACCAAAGCATGTCTTGTACTCCTTTGAGACTCGAACACCTCTCTAGGGGTAACCATCTTCCTTACTCATTTTTGAGCCTTTTATAGGTTTACCTTAAGCTGCTAATAGTTTTGTTTGCATTCAAGTATTTATTCATTCAACAAATATTCTTGAGTACTTATTTACTTCAGGTACTGACCTGGTGTAAATGGATTTAGGCAAATAGTTGGTGGCAGATGGATTCAGTAAAAACCATCAGAGTAATAGGTGGCCTCTGAAGTGATTAGATGTGGTTTAGTGAGTTTTAGCTGCAGAGTAAGTCATGTGTTGATGGTGACCACACGTTAGAATTCTGGAAATGTGGACAAGAACGAGTCCGAGTCAGATGCAGTGGAAAAATCCTTCTGCCCCAGTCATCACTAGGGAACAGAACTTGTTTGAGCCAGCATTATTAGTTTAGTTTCATGAAAGACAAAATAAAGGACAAGGTGTTTGTTCCACGAGGTGATTGCAGCAGTTTTCACAGTAATGAATAAAGTAATGCTATTTTGTCAGCAGTGAGTAGGAGTCAGGGACTGGGAGAGGCTTGTTCCATTCCTCAGGAAATTCCAAAGTCATGGATGGGCCTAATCCTTGGGGAACTTGCAGATGAAGGAGAGAATATGGCCAAGCACACATATTTCTCATTTTAACACGTCCCTTCTTTTTCTTTATGTTTTATTTGTTAAATTTCTGCACATGCTTCTCAAGTGTGTGGTCCAGTGGGAAGAAGTGCTGGCGGTCTCTGGGTTTAGGGAAACATTCAGTCTGCTTACACTTAGAAATAAAAGGCTGGATGTGCTTCAAAGACTTTTTGGAATAAGGCTGGGGACGAAGAAGTCAAGCAAATAAATGACAGAGTCCAGAGAAGGTGGCATTAGAGATAGATCTGAAAGCATTCAGGCAGATGTGGTGCAGGAGGATGTTAAAAATCTTGTTTTTTCCATCCCCAAATTGTCCAAGAGCCCAAAGACATCTGCTCTGCAAAGTGTTTGCTGGATGGCAGTGCAGCGAAGACTTAGATGCTGGCAAACTTAGTTGGAAAACACTCAGTTCTTCAAGTATTTGGGGCAAGAACCAAGGCATTAGTAAACTTTGGGAAATAGACAATGGGGTTGTCTGATAGAGTCCATCTGGGGAAGTATTTGGAGCCAGTTGGGTTTGTAACTATGACCCTGAACTTGAGTCTGTCATACGCCAAGTCCAGAGGAAAGGTATGTCCTTTGGACCCCTCATGCTCTGATTTACAGGGACCTCTCTCTGCCTGGTCAAGGCATTTCCATGTCTCTAAGCCTTTGACTTTTTGTGAGAAGAAGTCTTCCATGGCTCCTTTGCCGCTTGGTTTCAGAGACACCAGGATGCCAGGCTCCTACTCTGTCTGCCATGCTTCCTTCTCCCTGTCCCATTGTGAACTGTTTCCCTTGCAGGCCCAACTCAGTGTCGTATTCTGTAGCCGTCTTAGTGACCCTTCAGGCCAGAAGCAGATGCCTGTGCTGTGTACCATGCCCTTCCTGCTGCTGAACTGGAGAGAAAACGTATCTGGCAGGTGGTAAACTTGCTGGCTGAATCAGGCCCAGTGGAGAAGCAGGGTTAATAATTGACTTTGCCCTGTGTGGCCACTGGTGTTGACCTTGACAGAACACTAGTAGAAATTAGAGCCTGGTCTGGCATTTAACTAACAGCATAATATGGCCCAAAAATAACTTCTCGTTTTGAGGTTAATCCTGTGTCTTGAGGTTGCGGCTGACATTCCTGTACATCCGGCCCTGTTTGCCTCCAGCAGCCAGGACCGTGGGCTTATGGTGTTCATGAGGTTCACAAAGAGAGCACACAAGGTCAGGGGGCTGGCTCTCTACGGAGCCGCTCACTGTGGTAGAGGACAAAGGCTACAGTGATCAAGATGCTCCGTAGGAGAGGAGGCAGAACAACGGGTGAGCCTGGTAGAGGTGCAGGTGAAGAGGCTCCCCATCCCCCATGCTTCTTTCATTTTAAATTCACAGCCTTTGTTTCTTGAGAAGTTCTGAATCTTTTACCTCTGGTGCTGCCAGAAGATTCAATTGAATAAACATCCTTAAGTCAACAGCACAGCTCCTTGTGGAAGGCACTTTAAATGGTGGGAGTCCTCTTGCTGTAGACATTGCTCCCTCCGGTCCCTGAAATAAAGCCTGCTCCAGAGCAATGATTGCCTGCTGGCATGTGGTAGAAAGCTATTCATAGCTTAGAAGTTCTCCTTAGTGGCTAGATAGGCCTAGACTGAGAAATAACACATGGTGATCCAAAGGTAGATTGTTTTTTTGAGAGAATCTTACACCGTCACCCAGGCTGGAGTGCAGTGGCACAATCATGGCTCGCTGCTGCCCTGAACTCCCAGGCTGGAGTCACCCTCCCAGCTCAGCCTCCCGAAGAGCTGGGACTATAACTGAGTGCCATCATGTCTGGCTAATTTTTGTATTTTTTTGTAGAGATGGAGTTTTGCCATGTTGCTCATGCTGGTATCAAACTCCTGGATTCAAATGGTTCTCCCACCTCTGCCTCCCAAAGTGCTGGGATAGCAGGCATGAGCCACTGTGCCTGGCCCAGCTTCTTAACTTATTAGGGAGTATCTAAATTAATCTGTTTATTGATCTCTTAAGTAGAATGTGATTAATTCTCCATCAACAGTGCAAAGCACTGCAGAAGGCCACTTGCCACTCCCCTTCCCCCAGCCCTCCAGGAAGGTACAATGAGTTGGTTGGAGGTGGTTCTGACATCCAGCTTTTGGGTCCCTGGTTTATTGTTTTCTAGTACACTGGCTGGCACCTAAAGGTGCCAACAAATACATGCTCTATACACTCATGTACTTTTGGAGAAGGCGGCCCAAGGTGAGAGTAGGGAGGATGGGAGTGAAAAACGGAGCGAGCCAGAAAAAGGCGGACATGGAAAAGGAAGGGCAGGAGCTAGAGGGGAGAGGGCTGGGGACTGACTAGCACTCAGCTATAGAAACACTCAGCATTAGAAATGGGCAAAGAGGCCAGGTGCAGTGGTTCACGCCTGTAATCTTAGCAGCTTGGGAGGCAGAGGCGGGCGGCTCACCTGAGGTCAGGAGTTCGACACCAGCCTGGCCAACATAGTGAAGCCCTGACTGTGCTAAAAATACAAAAATTAGCTGGGCATGGTGGTGCATGCTTGTAATCCCAGTTACTTGAGAGGTTGAGGCAGGAGAATCGCTTGAACCCAGGAGGTGGAGGTTGCAGTGAGCTGAGAGTGTGCCACTGCACTCCAGCCTGGGCAACAGAGCGAGACTCAGTCTCAAAAAAACAAAACAAAAAGAAACATGCAGGGGGACGAGATCAGTTTGAAGCATGATGGGAATGAGGTACAGGGGAGGCAGAAAGGAGAAAGGTGCAAAGGGAGGGTGAGAAGATGGGAGGTGGTATGGAGAGGAAGTGGGGAAGCTGGTGTCATCAAGAAGTGAAAGAGGAGTTTGAGCTGAAGATCTAGAGGGTAAAGGGAGAAAAGATGAGTCTGATAGGTATGAGAGGGGGACAGCAAAGGTTGGAGGAGAAGCCGTGAGCTACGTATTATGCCAGGTGGGATTGTGCTCCAGGAATTTTGGCTCACGGTTATCCCAAAGAGCTGTGGCAGCCAGTGTTGATTTTATTGCAATATTAGAAGTATATGGTTACTAAGTAAGTGACTTTTGAAATAAGGTGTGAACTGTGAGACATTAGAAGAGGATAAATGAAACTTCTGTCACTGGAGAGGGACAATTTTTATACCTCCTATTTGTAGGGTCTCTCTGTCCATAGCATTGAGCATGGGTATGAAAATGTGCATGGAGGCTGGGAGCAGTGGCTCACACTTGTAATCCCAGCACTTTGGGAGGCTGAGGCTGGTAGATCATCTGAGGTCAGGAGTTTGAGACCAGCCTGGCCAACATGGTGAAACCCTGTCTCCACTTAAAATACAAAAAAATTAGCTGGGTGTAGTGCACGTTTGTAATCCCAGCTCCTGGGGAGGCTGAGGCAGGCCAATTGCTTGAACCCAGGAAGTGGAGTTTGCAGGGAGCCAAGATCCTGCCATTGCACTCCAGCCTGGACAACAGAGAGAAAGAGAGAGAGAGAGAGGGAGAGAGAGAGGAGGGAGGAGGGAGGAGGGAGGAGGGAGGAAATATGCATGGAATGTAATGCTTTAAAAAGTTACGAGTGTTATTTGTCTGTGGGGGAAGGTAGCACAGTCCACTTAGTTGTAGCAGTCTCTGGTGGTCTTTGGGCAGGAGTTTGAAGAGACTTTTGGAAAGGCATCAGAAGAATTTAAATGATCCATATCCCATCTTTAAGAATGAAACTAATATTTATTTTTAAAAAGTTGTATGCTCTGGCTGAGAATTTACACAGCCTTCTAAAGAGTAGACAGGTATGCTTTTGGTTTCCAGTGATCAGTGATCACTCGGTGAACTTGTGGCATTACTCAGTGGATCTGGGAACTTCTTACTTTTACCAGCTGTCTTAGGCCATCCCCCTTCCTCTTGAAACCAACTTTGTTTGACATGTCATTGTAGATTTTCTATTATTTCCCGCAGATCATTCCTCAATGAACAGTACCCCTTAAATGCCTTCTGTTCGTATCCAGAAATTATCAGCTCAACCAGTAAATAGTAGTTTGTTAGTCAAGCCAGTGATCCAGCAAAGACCTAAGTTTTAGTTTTTTATTTGTTTTTTAAAGATGGGCAAAGTTTAAGGAAGAATTTTTTTAATCAAATGTTTTATTTTGATATAGTTACAAATTTATATGCAGTTGTACAAAAAAATGCAGCTAGATCCTATATGCCTTTTATCCCATTTCCTCCAAATTTAACATATTGCAAACTATAGTGCCACAGCATGACCAGTATATTGACATTGATATGGCTGAGATATAGAACATTTATGTCACTCCCCACATTTTTTATGTTGTCCTTTTATAGCCACGCCATTCACCTTCCTTTACCTCCCATCCCTCCTTAACTACTATGCTTTTCTCTGGTTTTTAAATTTTATCATTTCCAGTATGACATATAGATGGAATCTTACAGAATGTAACCTTTTGGAATTGGCTTTTCTGTTCAGCATGGTTCTCTCGAGATTCCTCCAAGCTGCCACATGTGTTAAGAAGTTCTTTCCTTTTTATTGCTGAATAGTATTCTGTAGTATAGATGTGCCACAGTTTGTTCAAGCATTCACTCATTGATGGACATCTGGGATGTTTCTAGTTTTGTACCATTACAATAAAGCTTATATGAACGCATCTTTTTGTGTGAATATGTTTTAATTTTTTTCTGGAATATCTAGAAGTGTGAATATCTTTTAATTTTTTTCTGGGAAAAGTAGGAGTGTGAATATGTTTTAATTTTTTTCTGGGATAATTATCTAGGAGTGCAGTTGCTAGGTTGAATGGTAGTACATGTTTAGCTTTTAAAGTAGCCTGCAAAACTACTTTCCAGAATGGCTGTACCATTTTGCATTCCCACCAGCAGTGTGTGAGCAACCCAGTTTATCCAAATCGTTCCTCGCGTTTGGCATTGCCCATGTTTTATTTTAGCCATTCTGATACGTAGATGGTGTTACAATATTGTGGGTTTAATATGCAGTTTTCTAATGGCCAGTCATGCTGAACGTCTTCTCATGTGCTCATTTGCCAGGTATATCCTCTTTGGTGAAATATCTAGTCATGTCTTTTGCCCATTTCCTGATTGGATTGTTTGGGTTTTTTTTCTTTAAACTGTTGAGTTTTGAAAATTTTTGTGTATTGTAGATATGAGCACTTTGTCAAATATGTGGTTTGTAAAGACATTCTTCTAGTCTCCAGTTTAAAAAAAAAAAAACATTTTAAACAAGGTCTTTGAAGGGTAAAAGTCTTTAGTTTTGATGAAGTCCAATATAGTTTTTCCTTCTATGGATTATGCTTTTGGTATCAAGTCTAATAAGTCTTTTCCCACCTTAGATCCCAGAGATTTTCTCCTGTGTTTTTGTTTTCTAAGAGTTTTGTAGTTTTACATTTTACATTGAAGTTCATAGTCCATTTTGAGTGAAATTTTGTGTAAGGTGGAAGTTTAGTTCCAGGTTTATTTATTTTGCCTGTGAACATCCAGTTGCTCCAGCACCATTTGTTAAAAGGGTTATTCTTCCTGCAGTAATTGCTTTTGAACCTTTGTAAAAAGTGGGTTGGGCATTTTTGTGTTCATCTATTTCTGGGCTCTCTATTCTGTTTTATTGAGCCGTGTGTCTATCCCTCTGCCAATATCACATAGTCTTAATGACTGGCTATATTATGTCTTAAAATCTGGTAGACACTTTATTCTTTTTCAAAGTTGTTTTAGCTATTCTAGTTACTTTACCTTTTCATATAAATGTTAGAATAACCTTGTGTATATCTATACAAATTTTGTTGAGATTTTGATAGTAATTCTATTAAACTTACATGTCGGTATAGAGAGAATTGATATCTTTACTATGTTGAGTATTGCAGTCCATGAACATGGTCAAAGTAAATCTCCATTTATTTAGAGATTCACTTCTTTCATCATTTGGTTTTGTATTTGTAAGCATACAAGTCTGGTATGTGCTGTGCTAGACTTATACCTAAGTGTTTAATGTTTTTGAGTGATTGTAAATGGTATATTTTTACATTTACATTTTAGTATCCTTCTGTTCATTGCTAGTATACAGAAATGCAATTGTGTGTTTTTATTTATGTTTATTTTATATCAGGACCTTTATTTACCTTGCTGAACTCATGTATTCTACAAAGGCTTTTTTTTTTTTTTTTTTTTTTTTTTTATATTCCTTGGGATTTTATAAAAAAACAAAATTGTCATCTGCAAATAGGGACAGTTTTATTTCTTGCTTTCTGATCCTTTCTGATTTGTATCCTTTTACTTCTTATTTCCTGCCTTATTAGGTAGGCTAGAAGTTCCACACTACGTTGAATCAGAGTGTTGAGAGCACGTATCCTTGCCTTATTCTCAGTTTTAGAAGGAAGTATTCAGTTTCTTACTATTAAATATAATGTTAATTATAGATCTTTTGTGAATTGGATGCTCTTTAATTAAGAATGTTCCTCTCTATTTATAAATTGTTTGGAGTTTAAAAAAATTTAAGTCATGAGTGGATTTTGAATTTTGTCAAATGCTTTATCTGCACTTATTGATATGATCATGTGATTTTCCCCCCCAATTAAAAAATATCAAACCAGCCCTAGCATTTCTAGAATAAACTTCACTTGACCTTGCTTTATAATTCTTTTATAACTTGCTGAGTTTTATTTGCTTGTATTTTGTTAAGGATTCTTGTGTCTGTATTAATGAGATGTATTCGTTTATACTCCTTTTTATATTTTTTTCTTTCTTTTAGGGTACTGTTTGGATTTTGGTATTGAATAATACTGACATTAAATGAGTTGAGAAGTATTTCTTCCTCTTCTGTTTTCTGTAAGACATTGTGTAGAATTGATGTTAATTCATTTTTAAATGCTAGGTAGAATTCTCCAGTGAAACCATTTAGACATAGAAATTTCTTTTGGAGGAGTTTTAAAAATTAATTTAATTTCCTCAGTGAGGCTATTCAAATTATCTGTTATATTTCATATTGCATAAGTTGTGGTAGTTTGTGCTTTTTAAGGAGTTGATCCATTTCGTCTAAGTTGTCAGATGTGTGTTGAGTTGTTTATAGTGTTCTCTTATGGTCCTTTAGATGTCTGCAGGGTCTGCGGTAATATATCTTGTTTTATTTTTGATATTGGTAATTTGTATTTTTTTTTTCTTTGTAGTACTAGAAGTTTGTCAGTCTTACTGATTTTTTTTTAAACGTTTGATTAGTGCTTTTAAATTTACTTTTTATTTTACTTTAAAATCTGGGATACATGTGCTGAATGTGCAGGTTTGTTACATAGTTATACATCTGCCATGGTGGTTTACTGCATCTATCAGTCCGTCATCTAGGTTTTAAGCCCTGCATGCATTAGGTATATGTCCTAATGCTCTCCCTCCCCTTACCCCTCTGCCCCACTGTGTGTGATGCTCCCCTCCCTGTGTCCATGTGTTCTCATTGTTCAACTCTCACTTAAGAGTGAGAACATGCTGTGTTTGGTTTTCTGTTCTTGTGATAGTTTGCTGAGGATGATGGTTTCCAGCTTCATCCATGTCCCTGCAAAGGACATGAACTTATTCTTTCAAAAGAATTGGCTTTTTGTTTCATTGTTTTTTTTTCTATTGTTTTTCTGTTTTCCGTTTCATTGATTTCTGCTCTTTCTTATTTCCTTCCTTCTGCCTGCTTTGGGTTTATATTGCTCTTCTTTATCCAGGTTCTTGAGGTAGGAGCTTAGATTATTGAATTCAGACTTTTCCTCTTTTTCTAATGTCAGCATTTAATGCCATATATTTTATTTTAATTCCCATTCAGGTCAGTATGTGTTTTTAAAAAACTTTTCTTGAGGCTTGCTCTTTGACCCATGGATTATTTAGAAGTGTGTTGTTTAATTTCTAAGTCCTTGGGTATTTCCCTGTTATCTTGTTAAATTCCATTTTGGTTAGAAAACCAGTCTGTATAATTTCAGTCCTTTTACATTTGTTGAGGTTTGTTTTATGGCTCAGGATATGGTTTATCTTGGTATATATTCTTGAAAAGATGGTATATTTTGCTAGAAAGTTATTTCAAAAATAGTAAATATGAATCAACCTGAAGGATAAAAATAAGTGATTTTTTTTTCCCTTTGGCAGTAGAAATATTGTTACTAGTTGAACGAGTTATCTTTACTTACCGCCTGAGTTATATAAAAAAAAAGGAGTACATCGTTTTTGGTGGCTTACAAATCTAATTACATTTTCATATTTAAAGTAAGTAGTGGAGGATATGTGAAGTGTCATTTTATTTGCCACAGAGGTTTTTTTTTTCCATTCAAATTGTAATTTTGTGGATTTTTTCATTTTGTAGTTGCTTTAGTAAAAAGAAATGTTAGAAGAAGCTTGTTTTAAAGTAAATTGAACAATGCATAAGAGTATAGGGTAGAAAAAATAAATTTTGGATCATAGTTTTGACAACACCTTCTTCCTCTCTCACAATACATTTGGAGGATCTTTTCAGATAGACGTATATAGAATGCTTAAATCAGCAGCACAGTCCTTTGGATGCTGATTTAAGACGAGGTTCGCCATCTGCCATTTCTTTTTCCTGGTGCCTCGACTCACTCACCTCTCCTAATAATCTAGCATTAGCCTTCTAGAGAAATTCAGAGGTCTGCCAAGGTAAGTCAGCAAACCAGTCAAGGGAAGAAGTCAGGAATGTGTGAGTAGCTGAGTCAGGGGACTGGAGTCAGAAGTGAGGGTGAGTAAGGGCTGCGGCTGACTCAGGCGGGCTGAAGTGGTGACCTGTGGAATCACCTGGCATCCTGGTGCCCCAGGGCAGGGGCAGGCTCACTATGCTGAGGCCTGGAATTTCACCTCTCCCAGGGACCAGCTAATAGATGTGGCCAAAGAATTTGGTTCCAGTCAGCCTTCCCTGCCTTTTTTGTGGTAGGTCACCTGTCAGAAAAATGTTAACCACATAACTTTATTTCTCTTTGTGGAAATGGGAATGATATCACTGCAAAGAATCAGGGAAGAGGTTGTGGAGGGAAAGGAAGAGGGGAGGCAAATAAATTAGTGAGAAAGAGAGAAACAGGGTTGGTAAGCCAGGCACATATTGGGCGCTTCTGCAAGAATTGTAAACGGTTCTTATCACCAAGTCTGGTCCATTCTGTCACTCAGATGAGTCTGTCCAGTCTTCCTTTCTCTTATTCCCAACATTTTAGCCTTTTTTTTTCCCCGTGAGATGGAGTCTCACTCTTCCACGCTCGAGTGCTGTGGTGAAATCTCAACTCACTGCAACTTTGCACTCCCTGGTTCAAGTGATTCTCCTGCCTCAGCCTCCCAAGTAGCTGTGATTACAGGCATGCATCACCACACGCAGTTAATTTTTGTATTTTTAGTAGAGACGGGTTTTCACTTTGTTGGCCAGGATGGTCTCGATATCCTGACCTTGTGATCCACCCACCTGGGCCCCCCGAAGTGCTAGGATTACAGGCCTGAGCCACTGCACCCAACCACATTTTAGCCTTTTAACTGGAGTCCTTCCTCACAGCTGTGGGTTGATTGGAGCGAATGAGTGAGAACAGCTTGTCAAGGGTGACCTTCAGCTTTAAGGTAGGTGACTGGGTGAATATTGGAGGCATTAAGAAGGACTAGAGGAGGTCCATATCTTAAAGTGGTAAGTGGGATGAGGACTTCCATTTTGTGCGTGTTGAATCTGACTGTGCTGAGTTTGAGGCATCTATGGAACACCCGAAGAGGGGTGTCTGGCACAGAGAAAGGCTAGGCTGGAGCTACTGATTTTGGTTGGGCCCAATACGTGCTTTTAGTAGTTTCATGCTCCTAAAGAGGAGGCTGTTTGCATTCTGTCCTTGTTTTATATTTCCACTGGGAGGGGTGTTTTAGAACTTCTTACAGATGACTCAATAATTGTAGACCTGGCCCTACCAGCCATGCTTGAGGTATTGTGTAGTTAATCTACTTCTTTGCTGTTAGTTTTCCCAGCCCAGTTTAACTATTTCCTGATGCAAGCGAAGCTTTTAAGTGGACAAACTTAAAATACCTTTATTACCAGTGCAATCGTACTAAACTTCAATCGCCCAGCAGCTAGAAAGACTAGGATTAGATACTTTGCTGTATGTATGCATTTTGATGAAGGGAAGAGATGATTATTTGTAAAGTCATATTATTATGACAAACAGGAGTGCTTCTCCTTGGGAGATGGGTTCTTCCAAGATGATAAATGAATTCAAAAGAACAACTTTTTCTTTCTTTTCTTGACCTTATTTAACTTTTTTTAAAGTTTATTTTGACTTAAGCCAGGATTACTTATTTTCAGGTAGACAGAGCCAAAAAAAAAAAAAAAAAAAAAGTTAAAGAGGAGAATTGGTTTGTTGTTGTTCTGCGAAAAAGTGATACTTAGTGAGAACATTTGGCCAGGACGGACGTACTGGGTTAGGATACATTTTTTTCTCAACAGCATTTTGAGGAATTCTTAAGGTTTTAGACGTTCTCTGATATTGGTAATAATGTCAGCATCATTGGTTGTTACCAAATGCATCTATATACTCAGATTTTCCTTTTGTTCAGGATATTTTATGTTTTAAAAAGATCCATGTTGGGGCAGATATTTATGGAGAACTGAGTGATTAGAATTGTGATGAGTTGCTAGCTTTGTAGATCGTGCTGTTGTTGAGAACATTGCTTTTACTGGTTTTTTACTTCTCTTAATGTGCATATCTGTGAAATAGAGTTGTTGTAAAAGTTCAGATGCTGCCAGATAGGCTAAGTGGGGAGGAAAAAGCTTCAGATGACTTTTCACCAATATTCTGCAGTCTCTGGATATAGTGTTCGAGTATACAGAGGGTACAGGGTTTTGCACGGACAGACGTTTTCATTTCTTTGATATGTATACCTGGGAGTAGAGTTGCTAGGTCATAAAATAACTGTTTGAGGAACTCCCAAAATGTTTTCCAGAGTGACAGCACCATTTCCCATTCCCCCAGTAATTCATGAGGGAGAGTCCTCATTTCTCCACATTCTCTCCCACACTTGTTATTATCTGCCTTTTTTATGATAGCCACTTCGTGGGTGTGAAATGGCATTTCATTACGGTTTCGATTGGCATTTCTCTGATGACTAATGATATCAAGTATCTTTTCATATGCTTATTTGCCATTTGTATATCTTCTTTGGAAAGCTATCTGTTCAGATTCTCTGCCCATTTTTAAATTGGGTTGTCTTTTTATTATTGAGTTGTAATCGTTCTTTGTATGTTCTGGATACAGTGTCTTATTACATATTTAATTTACGATATATTTCTCCCCCTTTTGGATTGTCTTTTCATTTTTAAATGCTATCCTTTGAAGCACAAAGATTTTTAATTTTCATGATGTTCAGTTTATCTATTTTTTTCTTTTGCTACTTGTGTCATATCTAAGAAACCATTTCCTCGTCAAAGTTCATGAAGACCTTTTCTTCTTCTACAGTTGAGTGAGAAGTGAGCAGAACTGGTATAGGGACTGCCTCTCCTGAAGGGGCTGCAAGAGAGAAGGCTTAGCCATGCCATCCTTGATCAGAAAGGGGATGATCAGCACTGAGAAAGCCCAAGGGTATGCTGGTCCCTACAGTCAAGCTGCATTAGTTGACAGGATCGTTTATATTTCAGGACAGGTACACAGCTTTCAAGTGGACCTTTCAAGTGGCCAGCTTGTGCTGAGGGTGGGTAACAGAAGAAGCTAAACAGGCCCTAAAGAACATGGGTGATATTGTGAAGGGTGCAGGCTGTGACTTCACTAATATGGTAAAAACAACTGTTTGGCAAGCTGACATAAATAACCTCAGGGCTGTCAATGTAATCTACAAACAATATTTTAAGAGTAGTTTTTGTACTAGAGCTGCTTACCATATTGTGCCACTTTGCCCAGAGGAGGCCGGGCTGAAATTGAAGCAGTAGGTGTTCAAGGACCTCTCACAACAACCTGACTATACGTGGGCCCACTGCTGTCTAGTCTGGAATTTTTAACATCTTAATTGTCACAGTTGATGTAACATCTTAATTAACATCTTGATTTTTATAACTGATGAAAGTGTAAGTTTGACTAAAATATCCCAAGTTATGGAAAAACTGTATAATAGAATTAAACATGAATTGAAGATTAGATGATGAATCCACTTACTGATGTTACAGATGACACTTATGCACACCCATATCACTGAATGTAGGAAACAGATGCTCATTACGTAGTCAAATAACAGGGAAACAATGCAGGAAAGATGAGTTATTGTTCCTGAGAAATAATTAACACACCTGATTCAAATAAATTTAGTGATGTGAAATATTTAGTTATCATGTCAGGTATGTGATTCTGGTAATTTAGCTTTTACTAGAGTAAAATTAAAGTATTTAAATTTGAATGGTAGAGATAAAGGAACAGAAAATGGACCAAAATTTTAAATTTAAAATTTTTCTGATGGAAAGGAAATAGACATGCAGATTTAAGATTTACTCTTTTTCTAATAATTTAATAGTTTTAGCTTTTACAATTAAGTCTGTGACTCATTTTGGACTAAATTTTGAATATAGTATGAAGTAGGAGTCTATTTTATTCTTTTGCATGTAGATATCATTGGTCCCGTCACCATTTGTTGAAGAAATGATGCTTGCCTCATTGAATTGTCTTAGCGCTATTCTGTCCTTCTTAAGTTTTATTTTCCAGGCTTCCTGCCATTCAAGTTGTTTCCCAAACGTTAGTTTTGGTGCTGAAGCTTGGATATTAAAGCATCTACTCAAAAGAAACCGTTTATACCAGAATCGACTGAGATACTACTAAGTTGAAGTTAGGGTTACTGCCATTGTAGGTAGGTGAGAGATTGTGAGAGAAACTGGAGAGATTATGAGGAAAATTAAGCTGTTACTTAAAAAAAAAAAAAAGAGTAGCATTTATTCTGGATATCTGGAGGTTGGAGAAGCATATTTTAAGCCCTGCTTTGCGTGCAGCCTTACTGATGGTAACATGGTCACCTGGAGAGATTTTGTGACAGATAGGGTTTCTCTACTGTAGACTGGACTTTTACACATGGACAACAGTAGTTACTTGAAATAGTGGGGGAAAAAAAAAGCAATAAAAATCAGGAATTCTCATAGTGACTGTGTTACTTTGCTATTAAAAAGCTGTGTGACCTCAGGCAACTAAGGTTAGCCAACCTTGTTTTATCTTATGTTGACCTCAGCCAACTTTGTTTTATCTTATGTCAAATGGGGATACTGGATTTATGACCTCTGGTTGTCTCTGGCATTAAAGTTCTATGATGTTAATACATTTGAAGATGACGTTAACATGGCCAGGATTTGATGTTTAGAAACCACGTTATTAAAACCTACCTAGCAGTGCCAGAAAGTAAGGAAGTGCTCCAAACACACACACACACACACACACACACACACACACACACACATCGATGAGGTATGACAGAGGGACACAGGAACCAAATACAGAAGCTGCCAGTGGCTAAAGTCACAAAATAACATAATATTGAATTATGGCCCCCAAATAAAATAAATGCACATAGGTTTGCACTGATGTAACAAGTAATTGAATACATAAATGGGGAAGAATAGATGGATCTCCCTTCTAGAAGAGTTCCAGATAATTTTTTAGATATGTTGCCTTAAAGTAGGTTGGGGCTCACTCCCTACTCTTTAAGTGAATTCCTTCCAGAGTGTAGAATGGCTTGAACCCCGGAGGTGGAGATTGCAGTGAGCTGAGATTGCGCCATTGCACTCTAGCCTGGGAGAAAAGAGTCATTTTTGGGGGAGGAGTCAGTGGAGAAACCTGACAAGCATTACATCAGCCAGGTGATCAATTTTAGCATCAATCACATTGATAGTATATACCCTTGATATGATGTGCTGAAAATGACACTTTACCTTTGTGGTCTTTCAAATTCATACCCCCAGTGTAAACATTAGACAAATCCCAATTGAAGAACATCCTACAAAATATCTGACCCAGTACTCCCGAAACTGTTACAGTCATCAAAACCAGGGAAAGTCTGAGGTGCTATCACAGCCAAGAGGAGCCTGAGGAGCTGTGATAACTGAATGTGATGTGTTGTCCTGAATGCGATCAAGAGCAGGAAAAGGACATTAGGTGAAAACTAAGGAAAGCGGAACACAGTATGGACTTTGGTTAATAATAATAGATCAGGATTAGTTCATTCATTATGACAAATGTACCATATCCATGTAAGATGCAGTAAAAGGGGAAGCTGAGTTGATGGGAATTTTGTATTATCTTAGCAGTTTTTCCATAATCTAAAACTGTTCTAAAAATAATTTTTCAGTAAACTTACATGGGGGAATATTCTAATACCAGTTTGGTGCCTCTTCCGTGAAGTCATCCTCAAGCAGCGTCCTTCCCACAGTGCCACAGCTTCCTCCATGGCAACGCTTGCATCTCTGTTATGCCACTGGCACTGCAGTTAACTTCCTCTCTTGTCTGCCGTGCAAGGCTTTGAGCTCCTTATTCATCTTTATGCACAGCTTCTAGCACACAGGAGGCACTCACATGTTTGTTAGCTGATACAATGAAGGAACGAGCAGTAGAACCTTTATTTCCTGAATCCACTACATGTACCACTTTTTGCTTGAAGTTCCTGTACTCAAAGATGCTCACACTGTAGCTAAGAGGCAGAATAGTAGTGGGATAATGATGCCCATGATGTAGGTAGAACAGATGAATCTCCCTTATAATTTAGGAAGAGAAAGAAATGCCTACTCTCTCTACTTTAGAGAATAGCAGAAGGTTTGCAATGACAGTGTGTCAGAAAACTGATTAAAAAATATATTCATTCCAAGAAAGATTCAAATAGTACTGGGACCAACTCCCCTCCTCCTCTACCTTCACTCCCCAGCAACTCACTTCCAGATATTTCCAGTTAAAAACTTTATTTCTTCATTTAAGGCTTTTACTCTTTGAAATCCTCAGATATGATGACAGATCTGGAGGCATACACTGGTGTTTAAAACCACGTTATTAAAACCTACCTAGCAGTAGGTTTCTCACAGTGGTGAAGGCAGAACCTGGAGACCTGGCAGTAGGCAGGCACCTCTTAAGGGAGAAAATTAGAGGATCTGAGCCACTCAGTGACCCCAGAAATTGAGCTCAAAAGATGAGATGGGCCTAACTTGATCGGTTTCCTCGGAGGCGTCACACACATTTCTGGATTATGCTGCAGTCCTCCCTGATAGCACAATGCACAGATTGAGGAGTTCTAGGTTCTTATTTGCAAGGAAACTTTGTGAGCAATAAATCTACAACTTTGTTTATACATGGACATTTTTCATAGGTTGAATCTGATAATACAAAAGCACATAGATAAAATAAAAAAGATATTTCTAAAAGGTCATAGAAAATATAAATTTAAATAGAATCAATTCTGGGGATCGTAGGAGACAAATAGAACCCAGCCATGTAGTCCAATAATCCTGAAGGTGAATTAGAAATGTAGTCCTGAGACTTTCGGCAAAGTGAAAAAGGAACATGATCCACTTCATGATTTTTGTTGTCCATAAGAAAAAGAAAAAAACCTAAAACAGTTCCTCAGGGAATTAAAACTTCTCTTGACATATAATTGTGGAACTTATACCCAAGTTTCCTTGCTAGCCTGGGGACCTGGGGACCCCATGAGCAGAGAGAGAGGAGGTAGATGCTGGAGATCCAAGCATGCAGACTGTCATCCGTACATGCCTCAGGCCCACGTATCACTGAAGGAGAAACAAATCATTGTCCCAGAGTCTTGAACAGGCCCTCAGGTATGGGCATTTTATTTCCAGATTTTACTTCCTTATTGTGAAGTGTGAGATAACATCTGTCCTTCTGCACATGGGATAAGGGATGAGTCTAGCTGCTAAATGTGAGTATATGAGTATTTCTGATTCTGAGGTCTGGTTTGATACTGGGAGTTATCAAGATAAGGAACATAACAAATACGTTAGACCAGAATTAATACTTTAAATGGTGAGTTTATGATTTCAAATTTGCAGTGAAGTTAATGCTGGTAAAGTTGAATCATATTCATCCTCTTGCCTTTCTTTTGAAAATACTGAAATTTAATAAGAGCTGAAGAAGATGATCCCTAGAAGTCAGGAATCAATCAGAAGCACTCCAATTATGCTGTCTTCTTTTGTCAGGGTTACTAGGTAAGGAGATTGGTGCCACAGACAGATTTTGGAAGGAGCTTCCTAGTGATGGATGACAGAACTCTTGGTCCTGTCCTGTTAACTTGTCTTTCATGACATAAAGACACAGAAAGCATACTTATCAAGGCTGTATGTGACTCAAAGCAGGCAGAGAGAGCCCAAGTACAAAATGGCAGACCTAAGATTCACAGTGATCTCAATGGTCAGAAACAAGGGCTCCTGTAATCCCAGCTACTTTGGAGGCTGAGGCAGGAGAATGGCTTGAACCCTGGAGGTGGAGATTGCAGTGAGCTGAGATTGCGCCATTGCACTCTAGCCTGGGCAACAAGAGTAAAACTCCATCTCAAAAAAAAAAAAAATAAAAATCAACTTGATTAAACTGAGAAGAGATACATGTCATGTCCTGCTTCTTTTTCTTTCATTTTTGGGGATTAACTATAGAATGAAGACCCGTGAATTAGTAGGACTTTTGGATGATCCTAAGCTTCACTCCCTGGCAGCAGCACAGATCTATTCATGTGCATAAGTAAACATGCAACAAGCTCTAGAAACCTCTGAACTAGTAACCCATCCGTTCTAGTAACCTACCGTTTAGTGGATTCAGTGCGATTGCATATTCTCAGATTCTATGCTCTTCTTTCCATCTACTATGGTTATAATAGGTGCTTGGTAACTTTCCACAATCAGAGGTCTTCCACGAATAACAAATAGTTACGGAGCTCCAATTGTATATATGACATTGGTCCAGGCAGTGTAGCTAAGAAGACAAGCAAGACATAGTCCAGATCCCCAAGAGACCCAGACGTCTCTCCTAAATATGTATGGATGAGGGATGAATTCACGTGCCACAGTTGTAACCCTCAGTACCTAGAAGAATGAGACGGACAGTAAGCACTCACAGAGAGACGTGAAAACGCTGATGAGGGTATAGACCTGAAAACCACTTAAAAAAATAAATCTGCAAAGCAAGGGATGTTGGCTCCAAAGACCATGATTTTTATATGCCTGTGCTCTTGCCATTTAAAAAGTTTTACATTTATAGGTTCATCTAGTGACTTATTGTTCTCGAGGCATAGCCATCAAATGAATATTTGTAACTGGATAGTGTGTGAGTCGGGAGTGGTTGAGAAGGATCTGTATTCTGAAGTGGAGGCCAAGAAGCTTTGTTTATGATGGAAGTACAGAGGTAGAGTTGTTGTTCTCTTCTACGTGTCTCTAGGTCCCTGCTGTGGTTCTGTTGAAATCAGGCTGTGAAAGGGTCCACCTCTGCCACCACCCTGTTTCTTTGTTCCCTTTGTCCCCTCTGTACCTGGATTCAGCATTTAACACCCTTCAGTTATGAGCAACTTATAATAACTACTCATATGTGATTAGGCCATTAAAAATAGAAGTAGAAAACATAAAAGCAGGAGGAGGGATGGATTTTATTTTGGGAAACTGGCCGATCCTATGAACTTTCTGTTCTTTCTCTTTGGGGCTAAATGGTCCCGATTCTTTATTTTAGACTAATTGCAAACTGGTGTGCATTACATTTTCCATCCCAGAACAACTGGATTATGGCTTTCTGTTCATTCCTGAACTCCAGCCACTTGCAATGGTGCACAGTGTTCAGCTGGCATCCCATCCAGCAGATTTTGGCCAAGGGTGTTCCCTGGAAACTCGAGTGTCTAGGCATGAGCTCAGACACTGGCGCGTTTGCCATCCCTCTAAATGTCTCCATGTGCTTCGTGTACAATACTAACTGTAAAGCCAGAAGGTAGCTCTTCTGCTCTGCATGCAGTAGCTTTCTCTTTGCTCCTGTCTTAGGGATTTATCACTCATTCCTTGTATGACAGGAACTGTGAAGATTGTTGTCATCACCTCTACTGGAAGCGACTCAAAGGGAGAAGAGGTCTTTTAAAAATCTTTCTTTACATCCCTCTGGGGGCTTTATAGGATAGAAGATCAGTTCATATAACTTGGCTATACCTTGTGGATCCTTAAACCATGAAGCTTCCTGTAGTTTCTACATGAAGCTTTTCCTGTGAAATCTCTGAAATAGCTTTGATGTGTAACTTAGAAACCAGCTGTCAGCAACTCATTTGCATGGTATCATCAGTATCCTTCTTGCCTTCTCAGTCAGCTCATTAACCACCAAGCCTTCTAGTTGGTGTTGGTCTCATTACCAGCGTCCTCATGGATTGTAAGATGCAGTGACTCTGGAACTTCTGCCAGCTCTCAGACCTCGAGGTGGCTTTGACCTGTTTTGTGGGAAGGCCTCCCCTCCCACGAAAGTATTCCTCATGCTTGTTGCCAGCTTGTTTCTTTAAAATCAACGTCTTGTAAAACGTGAATTTCTGGTTTTATACTTGCGATGACTCAAAAACAGCCTTCATTTGCCCTTTTGACCTAGGAATACCATTAAGGAGAGAAAGAAAGGATGACAGTAAATAATCAGCTCTAGGGACTGTCTGAGAAAATACAAAGGTATAGCTACTGTACAGTTTTCAGGTTCTACATATGAAAGCATTGATGAATGATTTTGGGGAGGCACTTACAAGCACCAAGGAAGGGTATTAAATGAATCCACATTGTCTTAGGAGGTGTTTCACATGATTTGAAATGTTTTGGACTGTAACCAGCCCCATTTTCCCTGATATAGATTAACTTTAATAAAGCATTAGGTCTCAGTTCCATTGTAAACTTCGTTAATGCCAAGTGAAGGCCGAGGGAATTGGGAAGACCTCTATTTTCATATGAAAGCCTAACTTTGGAAGCACATAAAGCAAATAATTGACCAAAAAAATGAAAGCATATTTCCAGAAGGCCAAGAATGTCTTGGCAATCCTGATAAATGCCGTTTGTAAAAGCAAAACTGATAACCAGGAACGACTGTGGAATGGAGCCTTCTGAACTTCGAGATAAGATAAATGAGTGAAAGACAGGAGGAGGGACGTGTGTGTTTCAGGGAAAATGTTCACAGGGTTATTCTAAATCTCAGTTAGACTGGCTTACCATGGCAGCAAATGCATTAAAAAAAACAAAAAATCCCCAAACAGCCTTAGTTTCTTCTTTGTAGGGCCTTAAAACCAAAACGTGACTATTTCTCAGAAATTCATGATAATTTTTAACAGAATTACCTACTGAGAAGATCAAGAGTTGTGTTTGACCTGATATTTGGGTCAAGCCCTGCCTTCTACTCCAGAGGTCCCCAACCCCTGGGCCATGGACCGGTATAGGTCTGTGACCTGTTAGGGATCAGGAGCATGAACCCTATTGTGAACTGTGCATGCGAGGGATCTAGGATGTGTTCTGCTTATGACAATCTGTAATAACTAATGCCTGATGATCTCAGATGGAATGGATTCATCCTGAGGCCATCCCTCCCCCACATCCCCCCCACCATCCATGGAAAAACTGTCTTTCACGAAACTGGTCCCCGGTGCCAAAAAGGGTGGGTACCTCTATTTCCACCTGACTGCTGCTCTACTCCCCTCTAAGTCTGTCTTGTAAAGCAATGATCAAGAAGGTGGTTGGTGGCCTTTAACTAGTAGTTGGGGTGGTAGGCAGAACATCGTAGAGGATGAACGCATGTGCCCTGGAGTCAGACTCACATTGAATCCTGGCTGTGTGCCTTGAGTCAGGTTACTTCCCTGGTTGGATCCCCAGTTTCCTAATCAATAAAATGAGGATAATCACGGAGCCCAGCACATGGAGCACAGTGGGGGTGAAATGAGCCCATACATTCAGACTTGGTAGCGCAGTGTCTGGTGGATGCTGATAGACTCAGAGAGGGGAGAAGGGTGAGGGCCAGGCACAGCAACTGCTCTGTGGTCGCTGAGTCCATCAGAGCTAAGAAGGGTGGCAGCTGCATCCACATTCTGTGGAAGCAGCATTTCAGCCGCCCAAACAGAGCAGCTGACCCCAGGAATGGGAGGCCCCATGCCCTCTGACCCCCCTGAGGCCCCACCTCCTACTGTGTCTGGTAGTATGGGGATGGCTGGAAAGTGATATTCTAGCTGGTGCAGGGCCAGGTATCTTCTGGCAGGTCCCTGGAAGTGCCTGGTGCATCTGGTGACCTCAAACAAAGGGCACTGGTGACAGCGTTGGTCCAACAGGAAAGAAGGCCTTTGGCAAGAGGGCCTCTTTGTTTGCTCCTGCGTGTGCACCTTGTCTGCCCTGGCAGGCGGAACTCACTGTTTGTTTTGTGGAACAAAGAACAGGCCTGGTTAGATTGGAGTAGGAACTGGGGGCAGGTTGGGGGGAAGGAGGTGGGGCGGGTGGTGGAAGGGGAGGGGTGGGATGGTCCCTGGCAGAGCTCCTGTTGTGACAGCACACTCTAGGAGCAGCGTCTGGCAAGCGTCTCCTGGTCTTAGCAGGGGAAAAAGAATAAAGACACACTTGCATGCTTCAAGTCTGATCCCGCAAAGTAAAAGTCTGTGGACAAGGGTCGTGAGTGGCCTGAATGTCTTCACTCTTGGCTTCTTATTTAACATAAATAGGAAAATTATTGGAGCTAGCTGCTCACCACAGAATGGCGTGAAAGAGAGGGCTATAGTTTCCAGAAATGCAGCAGTTCCACAGGAATGGAAGGTGTGGGTGGGCCAGGGAGAGGGGCAGGCCCTGCAGAATCTGCAAATGGTGGCTTCAGCTCAGGCCACAGGAGCCGAGCATGTATGCTGTGCAGCAGAGTTGCAGGCTGGCACCCATGCACACACGGGCGGCCTCCTGTTAGATCCCTGCAGGGAAGAAGCCCAGCCATTGTATAGGGAGGGATTCCTTTTTCACATTAGCGGGCACTTCCATTTTCCTGATGCCCTCAGTGTCATGCTAAGAAGAGTGTAAAGGACATTCTCCATGTCCTTGAGCATCAGAGGTGGGGATGGTCTAGATGGAAAACAGAATCAAGCGGAAAGCAGACTACCCTCGCAGGCTTCCACGCTGTGGCATGTCCTGTTTTCCTTCATTTGCGCTGCCTCTGCCTTCTCTCTATGTGTGGTACCAAGCTCTCTGCAGCTTCACCCGTCTCACCCACATAGAGTTAAGGCTCCTTTGCCTCCTCTTTGCAGCACTGGGTTTCTATCTCCACTATGGAATGTATAGTCTTGTGTTGCGCTTTCTTTCTTTACATCAGTTGCTCATACCTAGATTAATTGGTGCAACAGTTTTGTTTTCTTGTTTTTTTTTTGTTTGTTTGTTTTTGAGATGGGGTCTTGCTCTGTCTCTCAGGCTGGAGTGCAGTGGCTCGATCCTGGCTCACTGCAGCCTCAATCTCCCAGGCTCAAGTGATTCTCCCATCTCAGCCTCCCAAGGAGCTGGGACTACAGGCATGTACCACCATGCCTAGTGAATTTTTTTTGTATATTTTGTAGTGACAGGGTTATGCCATGTTGCCCAGGCTAGTCTCAAACTCCTAGGCTTAAGTGATGCATCCACCTTGGCCTCCCAAAGTGCTGGGATTACAGGTATGGGCCCCTGTGCCCAACCTGTTTTTTTTTTTTTCCACCTCTTTCTTGAGTATTTATTTGTGGCCAGACACTGTATTAAGCCTATGAGCAAAGATGGATGCATGCTGTCTATCCTAAAAAACTTACAGTCTAGTAGAAGAAAACATAAGAAAAAAAATCATACAAGTAGGTAAAAATTGCACCCATGACAAGGCTTATGGAAGAGAGGGGCTAGAACTTGATCTCATTTGGGTGGTCAGGAACCATTTCCTTGAGCAGGTGAGGACTGGTAAAGAGGAGGGAGTCCTCCAGGCAGATGTGCAGAGGCCCTGGGGTGGGACGAAGCATGGTACAGGAGGAACTCTTTTAGAAAAAAGGCCAGTAGAAGGATGGGGTGGGTGAGGAGGAGGAGTGTGGCATGAGATGGAGCTGGAAGGGTAGGTAGACCATATAAGGTCTGAAGGTAGACCACGTGACAAGAAAGCCACTGAAGCATTTAGTGGAGGGTGACATGATCTGATTTCAGATTTAAAATAATTTCTCCCATCCCAGTGTGTGGGGATAGATTGGAAAGGGCAGGAGAGAGGGGATGTGGGTAGACCGGCTTCGAGGGTTTTGCTTTTGCCCGGGAAGGAAATGTTGGCAGCTTGGACTTGCGTGGGGGAGACAGAGGTGGAGAAAGGAAGGAAGATCTGAGATAAACTTGGGAACTCATGAGATAAAGTTAAATGGTTTTTTTTTTGGGGGGGTGGGGGACAGAGTCTTGCTGTGTCACCCAGGTTGGAATGCAGTGGTGTCATCTTGGCTGACTGCAACTTCTGGCTTCCAGATTCAAGTGATTCTCCTGCCTCAGCCTCCTGAGTAGCTGGGATTACATGCCTGTGCCATTACACCTGGCTAAATTTTGTATTTTTAGTGTAGACAGGGTTTTACCATATTGGCCAGGCTGGTTTCAAACTCCTGACCTCAAGTGATCTGCCCACCTCGGCCTCCCAAAGTGCTGGGATTATAGGCGTGAGCCACCATGCCTGGCCTAAATGGCTTTTCTTATTATGTAACTTTTCAGAGCCTTTAATATGTGGGTTAATGTGAATTGGGATTCTCTGAGAAAGGACTCGACTGTAAAAATTTTCCACACTTGCATGACTGGGCCACAAATATTTTTTCAAAGAATCTTCCACAATACTTTTATTCTATAGCATACTTCTAGGGAAATACTGCATTACATAATTCCTTCTTTTTTGGGTACTTCCTATAGAGAGTTGTGGATACTATACCAAGGTCTGTGACTGGGAATGAGCCTGACCCAGTGCAAAGAGGAATGTGTTTGACCCAGGGCTTGAACTGAAGCCTTGGGCAGATCAGACTGAATAGGTAGCCTGAATTCAGTTTAGGAAGGTTTTGGAGACCAGGCTGAGGGGAGTTTGGGTGCTGTTTGTTTTGTGTTTGGAGTCGTCCTGGGCTCTGAGCTGTGTTATGGTGGAAGTGCCATCTTGGCCAGGTCATTCTGGAAGATGCCTGGACAATGGGTCGGGTGGTGAGGTGTGTACTGGAGTTGGGCAGCCTGGCTTTCTAGTAGTGAGTAGATGAGAACCTGGGCGTGGGGAGTGGGAATAGGGAATGAATTTTTGGGGTTGAGAAGGAAGTGCAAGATGTTTTTCTTCACACCCTTTCCCCTTGGTGGGTGGCTACTGTCAGCCGCCAAAAGCAGGAGAGACTCTTCTGTGTTTTCTGGAGGCCAGGTAAACATAAGGACGCCCTTGGAGCCTTTGGGTTCCCTTGCAGCACTGGCGGAGAGGCCGTGTGTTAGGAATGGCAGCGCCATTGTCAGGGAGCAGGAGAGGAATACTCAGGTTAATAGATGAAGTCTGAGGAGGTGGTTATGTTGACATCAAGGCAATCAACTTCCCGCCTCAGCTGAAATTTCACTGTGTGACTTTGAACAAGCCCCTTAACCTCTCCAAGCCCCAGTTTGCTTGCTCATCTGGAAAATGAGAGGCTAGAACGAATGTCAGGCCCCTCCTGAGCTGGAATTGCAGCCGTCTCTGGGAACTGAACATTCGTTAATTAGGGCCATCATTTATCAGGGTCAGTAGGAACCTGTGCTCCCACAGAGCTGTCAATTTTGTGAAAAATTTGGATTTAGAATGGAGACTTAGAGGGAAAAAAAGTGTGGAGCATTCAGTTTACACATTTCTCTGAAATTCAGGCATCTTTTCTGAGGCAGAGATCTAACAGAGTGAAGCAGATTTTAGCCAGGACAGGTTTTTTAGTAATGCAAAGGTAGACAGCATCCTAGTGAATGAACCTTGTTAACTGAATGCTTATTTTAGAAACAGAGGGTGCTAAAATTTTATTTTTGTGTGGGGTGTTTGGAAGTTGAAATAATTTTCTCATAGAGACATTGTTATGAATTGAGGTTAGGTTCTCAGGCCTGCTAACAATGGTTGATTTAGCCCCTGACACCGCTAAAATAGTGTGTATTAATTATAAATTATAGACTACATGTGTGGTGGGGGAGTACATGTGTGTGCTTGGGGAATATCACTGGGTATTTAAAAAAATAACTAGACACATAAAAACCTTTGTCAAGCTGATTAATTCCGTAACCTTGGATTGTGAGTGTGCTGTGTGCCAGGTGCTGGGCGGGGCTGGGCACAGAGTGAGATGCAGGCCCTGCCTGGAAGGGCCCTGGGTTTGGTTTTCAGCCTGTGGGCTGTCAAGTCCAGTTGCGTGGGTTGGATCCTGGCTCTGCTGCCGATGGCTGTGAGCCCCTAAGCAAGTGACTTACCTCTCAGTGCCTCAGTTTCCTCCCTTAGAAGCAAAGGGTTATAATAGTTAATAGTAGTGCCACCCTTGGGGGGAAGCCTAAGAATTCAATGGGATGACTCATGGAAAACACATGGCCGGTGTCTGGCACAGTCTGAGTACTGTGTAAATCTAGTTATGCCTGCCTAGCCAGAGCCCTGTCCTCAGGGGTGCAACCAGCTACTCACCTGAGGCCGTGTGGGGAGTTAGGCTTATTGTCCAGTTCCCCAGGCATAGCCTGGCATGGGATGGGGTAAGAGGTGGAGATGGGGTGTTGGCCATAGAGGGAGAGAAGTGGGGAGTGGGAGGAGGCTAAGGGAAAAGGGTGTTGTCTGATTTTTCCGCAGAAGTCAAAGTACAACTTACCAGCAGAGGAGATGGGGTTGGGGCAAGAGGTGACCTCCAGGAGCCATCTGAGAACTGCGCTGGAGCCAGAGGGTTATTGGAGGTATCTGGATGGGAAGAAAAGAGGAAATGGGCTGGCAGTCAAGGAAGAGACGGGAGCAGGAGTGGGACCTCAGCCGCTATGTCCTGGCATCACCATGGGTCCTGCGGCAGCACTCACAGAGGGGAAGTTCGGGGGAGGGTCCTGTGGGTGTCTGTGTGTCTGGAGGTGGTGAGGACTTTCTGTGGTTGATAGTCTTTAGTTCAAGCCCTGGGTTTCATCTCCAGCCTCTGTGTGGGATCTGATTATTCTGTTCTCTGGGAGACTGTTCAGGAGCCTAGAGTGGTTGGTAATCAGGATGCTGATAGGCCCACCTTGCAGGGAGCGTTGTTTTGATTTTGGCCCCTGCGCTTTGAGAGAAGACTTAGTACAACCTGCCAGTGAGTGAGGAAGGACCTTGGACAGTGTAGCCTAAGGGGAAAAGAAAGATAGGATGATTTGAGGGTGGCTTCAAGTGTTTGAAACGTTCTCACTTGGAGGAAGGACTCACTAAACCGTCCTTAGTTGGTCTCAGTGATATTGTAGGAATGCAGACGTCAGCTCAGCATGAAGGAGAAGGTTCCTTGCCTAAGAGCTGTGGGAAAATGGAAAGGCTTGTTTTGAGAGGCAGTGTGTTTCCAGCCCCCAGGGCAGAGGCTGGATGGCTGCTTATCTTTCAGAGATAGGAGGGAAGGTGGAAGGAAGTGTTGGCGATTCAGATTAGGGTTTCAACCTGAGAAATTTGGTGTCTCAAATAATGCTGATATTCTGTGACTTTATGAATGAGTACAATGAATGAATTACCAGCCTCTTTTAATTTATGTGGAGAAATGGAAACTTTGGTAGGTCAGAGAGAGGAAATAACCTTTATCTGCCATGCAGATAATCACAGAGATGGCTATGACCTTAGAGACCTTAGACCGGGGTGCTGATGAGCCTGTCTTCAGGCAGTGATTACTTAGATTTCATTAATGAACATGTTGAACTCTCTCTGGAACTTTAAGCTCTTTAAAAGTGGCACTGTACTTTGTTTGTCTTATACATTCGGTGAGTCTAGACAATCAGTGGTGGGTACTTCAGTCCTTAATTGGATTCTCTTCTCTCACATTTTATAGTCATGGAAATGAGGCTCAGAGATGTTGTGACTGCCTCAGGTCACACAGACTGACCAGGGGCTGTCCTGGGACCAAGGCACCTGCTCCTGCTTAGTGTCCTGTGTTCCTTCTATTAGGCCACTTTCAGAGGCCCCGTGCAGTTGGGATGCGTCAGTACCAGGCATAGCATTTCATTAAGCTACCGCCTAGGGACATACAATGTAGGATGCTTTTAGTGTGTGACCAGGGATTTTGTGGCATGTGGCAGATTTTCCTAGATGTGAAGTCTATTACTCTGCAGAGCCTTGCTGTAACACTGTTAATTGTCACAGCCAGGACCAGGCGGGGGCTGCCAGGCTCTCCGATTGTCAACAGTAGGTCAGTAGGAGCCCTGGCAAGGGACCTCCCTCGACTCCTGCAGAGCTGGCCCCAGGGATGGGCCAAGTCTCTGTGATTCATACCCAAGAGGGCCTCTCAAAATCACAAGTCACCTGGGTTGATGTGGGTATCTTAGGGGTCAGGCTGGGGTCGCCAAGGTCAGAGTACCCTGGCAGATGCAGTACTTGTGGTCCAGTAAGTGATACCAGGTGACATGGCTAGACGTGGAGGGAGTGGGACTCTCATCACATAGGTCCTGGAGGGCAATCTGAAGCTCAGAGTGGACCCTTTGAGGACTGGGGCCCCCATGTAAATTGGGCAGGTGTTGCAGCTCCATCAGCTTGCAGTGTTTCAGGACTCACTCAGGGCGTTCTGGCTAAAGGCTTGGAGTAGAAGGGAGTGTGTATTAGTCTGTTTTCATGCTGCTGCTGAAGACATACCCAAGACTGGGAAGAAAAAGAGGTTTAATTGGACTTAGAGTTTCCCATGGCTAGGGAGGCCTCAGAATCATGGTGGGAGGTGAAAAGCACATTTTACATGGTGGCAGCAAGAGAAAATGAAGAAGATACGAAAGTGGAAATCCCTAATAAACCCATCAGATCTCTTGAGACTTATTCACTATCACAAGACTAGCACAAGAAAGACCAGCCCCCGTAATTCAATTACCTCCTCCTGGGTCCCTCCCACAACACGTGGGAATTGCGGGAGATACAATTCAAGTTGAGATTTGGTGGGGACACAGCCGAACCATATCAGGGTGGTATGGGGGTATTCATGCTTATTGAGCAGGTGCCCGCGCTGTCCTGCCTGGCCTGGTGCTGAGTACTTCCTCAGAAACTCACACTATGGGAGTGGCATGGCATTGCTCTTCCAGTTTACAGAGCAGGAAACAGAGCCTCTGGGTTCATCACTGCTGGTCATTGACAAGATAAGGGTGATGATGATGATAATGATGATGAGGGTCACCAGAATCACTCCTGTCTACTCATTGCACACTGCACACCTGGCTACATGCTATGAACACTACGTGTCATCCTCACCACCACCCTATATGGCAGGTACTATCATTACCCTTTCAAAGTGGAGGAGATTGGACCTCAGAAAAAGGTAATTGACAGGCTCAGAGTTGCATGGTTGGTGGGCAGCTGAGCCAGGATTTAAACTCAAATCTGTCTGACTCTGGGAGCCTATGCTCTCTCTTTGTTACAGCCCGACTTGTCCTTGGGGCTGAAGCTTGTGATGAACTCCAGGTTTTGTTGTTAATGGATTTGAGCCAGGTGAGCTGAATCTGCAAGTATAATAGTAGGCCTTTAGGTGATGTGATAGGCTAAATGATGCTGCAATGATAAACAGCCTCCAAAGCTCTGTAGCTTATCGAAGAAAAGCTTATTTCTTGCTCATGCTACACATCCAGTCATGGTGGGGTTGGGGTTGGTTGCTTTGTTCCTGAGTCCCTGGGGGACCCGGGTGTTGGTGATCTCTGCAGTGGGGTAGGGGGAGGATATGGTCAATCACTAATGGTCTCTTGGAGCTTGTACCTGGACATGCCACATGCCACTTCTCACATTTCCTTGGCCAAAGCTAGTCACACAGCCACTCCTGACTTCAGGGGGGGCAGGGAAGCACAGTGCATGTGCCTGGAGGAGAGAAGAACTGGAAATATTAGGTGAACAGCACTAATAACCCCACAGGGATTCATGGGGCCTGTTTGGTCGGTACCCCAAGATGGCTTTTTTTAAAAACAGTTGAGGGCTGTCTCTAGAGCAGTCCGGGGAAGGTCTTGGATTGGACTTGGTTTTTCCATCCCTCGCCCTCTGTCTGTCTCAGCTCTTTTGAGGGAGGAGGTAGCATTTTATTCTCCATTTAGAAAAGGAGAGACCGAGTGAGAGTCTTGCCAACAGCATGACGGGGAAACAATTGCTCTAAGAGGACAGAGGCCAAAAAGTCACCACACCTCCTTTAAGGGTTCTGTATAGAAGGAAATCTGTGGTTTATGGTCTGTAACTTCTGGGTGGTACATAGTAATTCCTTCCTGGACACTGTTTGCTGTGTATATAGCGACTCATCCTTTGACACTTGGCACTATTATCTTTCATTTTCCTTGATCTGTGCAGTGAATGGATCCGTAACACCACCCCGCTTTTAAGAAAGCCGAACTGCGATTTAGAAAAGTTGTTACTTGCACAAAACCTCAGAGTGGTCAGGTGACTCTGCCAGGATCTGGACGTTTCTATTCTGGCCCGGTTCCCCTTGCTGGTCAGTTAGAGCTGGCTGTTGACACCTGGAGCCTGGCCTGCAAGGAGGAGCCCAGGGACCGTGGGCTTTGTAGGCGTCTGGTCTTCTCAGCTCTGTCTCAGGGAACAGCTAACTACTTTAACGGAGGAAATAGTAAAGGTCATCCTTGTCATGTGTCTTAACCCTGTGGGTACTAGAGTCAGCCTAAGTGCTTGTAGCAGTCTTGGCCCAGGTTCTAGCCTACCTAGGCGGTGTCCTTTTCTTTTCTTTCCCTAGTCCCTGCTTGGCGTCGCTCCTGGGGCCGTGGAAGTGTGAGGCAAAGAGAAAAGTTGACAGCTTTCTACGTGGAAATTTGGTCTTGTTAGGGGCTGCAAGGAGGCACTAGTGAGAAGCGTCATTGGATTGAGAGTTCTTGATCTCAGCATTTGTATTTAAGTTGTGAAAATGGCATGATTTCTAGAATTCAGGATAGACCCTTTCAGCATTTATGGATATAGGGTAGCAGCAACATGGGACAGTTGAAGGATCTGTTTTCACAAATAACAAGACTTCTGGGCAAGGGAGCAGGGCAGAACTGTGGACTGGAGTAGGGCCTGTTAGCTTTCTGATTGAGCCTTTGGCTGTTCATTTATCTTCTTTCTCCAAAAATCCTGTTCAACCTGTTGGACGTGTGTGTGCTGACAGCAAGCTGATTTGTAATTATTTGTAAAGCCACGTGGTCCGTCTGTGACAGCGACTCTAACTGGGAGTCTAACCCTTGCTTTTACCCGGCTCCCACCCCCCAGTATTTTCCTAGTGACGCAGAGCTCTGGAAGCAGGGCATGGTCTGGGCGGAGTCCCTTCCGCCAGCCAGCAGAGACTTGAAGGTGAAGGGCTCTGCGGGGGGATGTTGGGTTCTATAAACAGAACTTTTGCATGCTGGTCACAAGGTTAGCTTGGACTGTGGCTCTCATGGTGAGGGAAATGGTGCCTTATAAATATTATGTGAGGCTCTTTTTATCTCCTGGAAACGAGAACGTTTTGTAAGAATGTATCTAAGGAGTGGTGTTAAAAAAAAAAAAAAAAAAGCAAAAGCACAATGGAAGGTCCAGGGCTGTGTTTCAGAGAAGCCCCTGAAATGCATTCTTCTTATGTGGATGTAGCTGAAGCCCCCAGCTGGCAGGTTTAGGGCCTCCTTTTCCCTTCCCTGGCTGGCTGTGGGAAATTTTCCCTCAAGCTGCTGCCTCTCCTTGGAAGAACCTGGTAGCAACTAGCAGAGGTTTCAAGCAAGGAGTCAGAGAGCCGGGTTCAAGTCCTGGGTGCGTGGCTTTTGTCTACCCAACCTTAATATATTGCCATCATTGACTGAGGTCTTACTATGTGTCTGAAGCATTGCTAAGTGCTTTGCATAATGTCTCAGTTCATTTTTAGGATAATGAGAAAACTGAAGTTTCGAGAAGAACAAGCAGGACCAATTCAGGTCTGCTGACTCCAAGGCCTGCCCTCTTTTTATTTTCTTTTGTTTTTGTTAAGATAATGTTCATATAACACAAAACTCATTTTAACATTTTATAGTGTGCAGTTCAGCGGTTTTTATGTACTCACAATTGGGGTAACCACCACTGCTGTCTAATTCTAGAACTTTTTCATCAACCCAAATGAAGCCCTTTTCATCTGAATTCCCCCTTTCTCTCATCCTTTGTCAACCACTAGTCTTCTTTCTATCTGTATGGATTTGCCTACTCTGGACATTTTGTATAAACAGAATCATACCATATGTCAAGACCTGAACTATGGAGCATGTTGTGTTTTGGAAAAATCAAATCACTTAACTGCTCTACACCTATTTAGTTGCAGTGTGTTTTGGTCATAGGTATTTTTATTCTCATCTTGGGAATCTCTGTAGGTTAATTGTGTGTCAAGTGCATTCTTTAAGCAAGTGTGAGAAATGTATTGTCATAACTTTTGTCTTAGGCCTATATCTTAATTACAGGCCACTCGGAGAGTGAATCTTAACTAGTTTTTTAAAGGGAAGCATGTTGACTTATTTCCTAAGTACATGATGAAGAAAACCAGAGACATTTTTAACCTATGTAATCACTGAGTTGCTATAGGAAAACTGGATGATGGAAAATGATTAAGAGGGAGTATCTTTTAGGTAGTTCTGTAAGCAAGAAAATTTCCCCCAGGACAACAAAAACACAGGATGTAAATAAAATCTTCACTAACCACAGTATTTGTAAACCCCCAGAGTATGGCAGGTTAGTGACCAGGGAGAGAATGGCCCTCGGCTCCAGATGCTGAGGCAGGGACATTGATACAGACGATCTGGTTTGAATGACAGCATTTGAAAATGAAACGTAAACATGACGCAGTAGGAGTAAAACCTCTAGTAGTCGCTGATTGAATTCCAAGACTGCCTAATGCTGTCTGCCTTCTTCAAGTTCATTCTAGAATCTCAGACTGTTAGAGCTGGCCGGGATATTGAAATGTGATAGACTGACCCTTTCATGCTGCAGAGGGGGAACGGGAAGGCAGATGGAAGTTAAGTGATTTGTCTACTGTCATTGTACGTGAATTGTTAGCGGGGTCTGGTCTAAAATCCACATCTTTTAACAAAAAGAAATTGAATATGATCTGTACTATTTTTGGCATTGGAATCAACTCTTCCTTGGAAATATTTGGAACCTGGGTGATGAATACCCTCTACTTCTTTGCCACTTCCTTTGCCACATTTATTTCCATTTCTCCCATGCACTTTCTTTGCCCCCTCCCACACAAACAAAAAGAGTTTATCACTGTGTAACCGAGTTCTGAACTGTAGATATGTCGGGAGAGATTGGTGTTGGCAATTGGTAAATACAGTGAGAGAAAATTTGGTAACTCTTATGTTCTTTTGGGAGCGTAGGATTTAAAAATATTTTTCAAAGGCTCAACCCCATTTTGTCCAAAAAATGGTAAGTAGACAAGTCAAAAAGTAGGAAGGAACTCATCACTTTACGTTACTAAAGGAATTTCAACTTTTTAAAGATTAGTATCTTTTTCTTTTTATATTTTCTGACCTGTTTGGGTATCTCCTATTATACTTTAAGGATGTGAATTGAACTCAGAGGGGGCAAGAGCTTGCAGAAGGAAGGTTACAATGTGAGAGGGCTGCAAAGCCTGCAGTGACCCACAAGCCACCTGATGCTGAATCCCAGGCTCTGAGAGTCCTACCAAGAAGCATAAAGGATTTGACCAGTTAGGAGCTGAGCTCACATCTCTGCAGGAAGGCCGTGAAAGCTGAGCAGGGTCCCATCAGCCTAGAACTCACTACTTGAAGTGGGATCCACAGACCAGCATCATGGGTGTCACCTGGGAGCTTGTTAGAAATGCAGAGTCCTGGGTCCGGCTCCAGACTTCCCGAGTCAGAATGAGCGTTTTAATGAGATCTCCAGGTAATTCATTAAAATTTGATAAGCCCAAGATTAGAGACCTTAGGCCAGGGAAATTAACAGATGATTGGGAGAAGGGATGAAGTATGCTGGTTAAGACTGAAATATATGCTGTTTCTGTAACCGAAATAGTTGACGTTTGCTCAGGTGACAGGGAAGCTGAAGACACAATATGGGGACTTGCTTTCTTAACACTCTCAGAGTGAGGAAGGGATGCATTATTGTGACCCAGGCCCTTATTGTGCAAATGAGACACCCACGGCAGTGATGGTGAGAAGACAGTAATTTCCAAGCGCAGGAGCTGACGTAGGGGACGCTTCCAGTAGCTCTCAGTTGGGATCCTGCAGTCCCAACACACTGGAGTGTGAGGGAGGGTGGCCAGTGAGATGGAACTGATAACAACATTCCATTCTCTGGATGCCGTGGCCTCCACGCCTCAGCTGTTTTCACTCATTCAGCAAAAAAGAGAGACAGAAAGGAAACAAAAGCCGGCTGTGGCAGAGGCTGTGTTAATTAGTAAAACCTGATATGTCTGTGTACTGGGTCGCTGCTAGGACAAGTGGGAGGCCCTCACCCTATGTGGTTACTTGTTGTCTATCAGGAGCAAGCCTATCCAAGGTGTCAGGTCCATGTTCCTACAATGAGTGCTCCTCAGCTTCCTCAGCCAGGAAGAACATGAAGATGGCGACATTTATGGTGCCATGGTGGGGGTTTTGTGCTTGTCTCCTCTGGCTCCAGGGGCCAGTGTGAACACTTGTAAATGTGGGTTTTAACCCATGAAAATGTGGAAAATGTGCCAGCCTGCAGGCAGGTGATTACTTGCAATGAATGGCGGCATGGCAGAGACTGGGATTACTTGCAATGAATGGCGGTATGGCAGAGACTGTCGTGTGTGTGTGTGTGTGTGTGTGTGTGTGTGTGTGTGTTACATACAATCGTTATAGTTCCTTTTTCCGTCTTTTAAAATCAGGAATTGAAGCATATGGTTAAAAGTCAACTATTTTTGAAGTAATGGAAGTTTAGCAATTCGGCGTGTTGAAGCATGCTGTTTGTCTTGTTTTAGAAGAATGTTTTTCTTAGTTGCCATCAGTTTACCACACTACCCTTGACTGGGAAATGGGGCTAAGTTTTTCATAAATTAGCCAACCAAGAAACCTGACTTACCCTTGAAATAAGATGGGTGTCATCTTGTTTGTGCAGTGCAGTCTCCCTGGAAGGATTATTAGAAGATCTCAACTCCCTGTTTTAAGAAGTCTAGCCTTGATTTTTTTAGCTGGTAAGAAATGTACAGGTGGCCGGGTGTGGTGGCTCATGCCTGTAATCGCAGCACTTTGGGAGTCCTAGGCGGGTGGATCATGAGGCTAGGAGTTTGAGACCAGCCTGACCAATATGGTAAAACCCTGTCTCTATGAAAAATGCAAAAATTAGACAGGTGTGGTGGCGTGCACCTGTAGTCCGAGCTACTCAGGAGGTTGAGGCAGGAGAATCACTTGAACCCAGGAGGCAGAGGTTGCAGTGAGCCAAGATCATGCTACCGCACTCTATCCTGGTGACAGAGCAAGACTCCATCTAGAAACAAAACAAAAACAAAGTGCAGAGTGTGGCCTGAAACCAAGTATGAAGATTTGAAACCACAGCAGATAAGCTGTGTGAAGTCGTTCCCTTTTGGGAAACAGATGTGAGTTTAGTTGGCCTACAAGTAATAAGAAGGGCTACCACGAGAGCTGTCATTCCATTTAAGTAGATATTTACAATAATGTATGAGGTGGGTAACTTCATCCCCCTTCTACAGATAGGAAACAAAGGCTCTGTGAGGCCAGGCCCAGTGGAAGACCCAGCAAGAGGCACAGCCTGAGTTTGGATCTGATCTGGCTGACTTCAGAGCCTTTGCTGTTTCCTCTAAGTGAATAGAGAAGCATTCTTAGAAGTGTAAATGAGAATTCCGTTCTTGAGGTGATTTATGTCTGTGTTATTCAGAGTGGGACACGTGTCTATGTGCTGGATGGGCGAGGAGGAGAGTGGTTGGCAAAGTCATGGGATGAAAGTGACACCACTTCCCGGAATACCAAGAAAACAGTATCCGTAATATAAAAGGAGACATAGTAGAATGCAAAGTGCTATGGTGTTGAATGCAAAATTTACATTCATTTGTAATGGAAAAACCCAAGCCTTGAAAGCAGTTCTTTGCGGTCCCTTGGGTGTCTCTCATCACCCCACATTGGACTTCTCTGCCTTGGGGTGGCTGGAGTGGAAAAGTTGGAGGAGCGCTTGTGTAGTTGCAGGTCCTGGGCCATATGGGCCTTTTCCACTCTCCCAGCTATATGTGGTGAAAAGGAATTGCTTAACTATGTAAACCAGCGTGGGAGAGTTGGCGCTATGCTCTGTTTGTACAGCTGCTCCTGGGGCTCCGGCTCCGCTATCTTTCATGGCCCGGAAGTACCCATGAAAAGACAAAGGAAGGGTTTCTAGAGGCTGGAGGAGGTGAGAACTTGGCCTAGGAGGTGGGTTGAGTTCCTGTGGCCATTGATGGTCAGTCTTTTAAAAGAAAATGTATATTTATTTTAAAAAATTGTAGTACATGTTAAATTTCCATGGTTCAAAATTTAAAAATTACAAAAGGATTTGTAATTGAAAACTTCTTTCAGCTTTTTCCCCCGGTTTCCTTCCGCATAGCCAGTCTTTGTTAACAGTTTCTTGTGTAGCCAAGTAAATATCTTTAATTCGCCTAACCTTCTTTTTTAACATTTTTTTATTTTTTGAATTTTTTTATTGTACTTTAAGTTCTGGGGTACATGTGCAGATCTTTCAGGATTGTTGCATAGGTACACACATGCCATGGTGGTTTGCTGTCTCCATCCCCCCTCCTCCCCATCACCTACATCAGGCATTTCTCCCAGTGTTATCCCTCCTCAACCTTCCCACCCACCCCCCCAACTGCTGTCCCTCCCCTAGCCACCCCCTGCCAACATACCCCAGTGTGTGATGCTCCCCTCCCTGTGCCCATGTGTTCTCATTGTTCAACACCTGCTATGAGTGAGAACATGCGGTGTTTGGTTTTCTGTTCTTGTTTCAGTTTGCTGAGAGATTTTTATTCTTAAGGAGCTTGTCTT